>JANAVB010028799.1:0-31131 GCA_029216955.1 Iris pallida
CCCTGTCCATCCTGGTTTGGTGTGATTACTTGAACTGGAGGTGGAACTGTATGCTGAGCTATTAGAGTTTGCTGCATGTTTTGCATCATAGCCATCAGCTCCTTCATGGTTTGCTCGACTACAATTAGTCTTTGTTCTGTATTACCGGAAGATTCCGGTTCCTCACCAGCAACATAAATTTCTGCCTCTTTTGAACTTACGGATGGACTAGTGTAGAGACTAGAGTCCACACTATCAGTTTCAGAATCAAAATTCTGAGTACCCCCAGCCTCAGAATAGTTTGAAATGGACATCATAGTTTGACGATTCCTTGATCGTGTATTTTGATAAACACCTTCAAAACTGTCAACGATTCTGTTAAATCTCTGTTGACTTGGAGTCTGAGACGAGTTACGTCTCGTTCCTCTTCGTCTAGGTATGTGAGAAGCCATATTAACAGAAGCATATGATAACTCAAAATCACGTTCATCATGTTGTTGAGACACATCATAATTTAATCGGTCAAAAACAGACCGCTTTGTATTAGAGCAACAACATTTTATTACAATTTGATGACTCTCGCAGTGATGATCATCATTAGGGAGAGTCATAGGAACATTTCTATCACTACGCTTTTGATTTAACATTTGGCGCAAGTCAACAGTAGGAGAAGGCAGCATCTTCTTCTTCTGATTTGGTGCAGCAAATCTTTGAGACCCATGAGTATAAAGTGAGTTGCTGATCTCATTGGCGTAAGTGGCCGGATTTTTCTTGGCCTGAAGCTGTGTACGCAAGTCAGAAGTTGGCTTTTGTGCACAACGTTTACCATCAACATCGCGCGTAATCCTGAGATTAGGAATTCTGCGTGGTGTTTTGTTTGGAATTTGTGGGTTAAAAACCGAAGTTTTGCCCACAAAACGAAAGGAATTGTCTACGCTGTTTTCAACAGGAGACTGTTTGTTACGCTGTGTGCGTAGAGATGAGTCTACCTTGCCACATGCAGGAGACTTTCCCTTACGCGCAAGACGTAAAGTATTGATGTCTGCCACGTCAATGACGGGAGACGTACTCTTACGCGAGACAGGAGTATCTGCCACATCGAAGACGGGAGATTTTCCTTTATGCGCAGGGTGAGTTGCCATAGTGTCTACCACGCCAAAGGCGGGAGACTGACCTCTGCGAACAGAGTTAGAGCCTGCCATTGGGACTGCCACGCCACTGGCGGGAGTCTCATCAACAGGAGTGGGAAGAATCCCATCAGACTGTGAGGAAGGTACGTCAGATTTAGGCATCCAGACCTTTCGTACCTTACGCGACTTCAACATTTTGGAGTGGCGATTACCACCCCCAGCATGAAGCATCTCCTCATAGGCAGTCTGGTCAAAAGAAACGACCAGAGTCTTCTTCGTCGATCCGATCGACGCATCGTCGTGTTGAGCAATTACTTTCTCATCAGAGGAGAAAGTTGTCCCCAGCAGAGTCGCCATTTTGTTTTACTTAACAAAAAGCCTTTACAACTTCAAGAAAAAAAAACGAGAAAAAAGTACAAATTTGATTCTGGGAATGTATTGCTATGGAAGTCTGATTCACAAATGATCACTTTGTTCCTTGGACCACACAACGATGTTGAAGAAGCTTGCTGTCTTGAGGAAGAAGGAAGAACAACTGAAGAACGGAGACCTTAGAAAGGTATCGACAAAGTTGGCACTGATGGCACAAGTCGAATGCTTTCCTGCTCTACTTCACTTTGTTCTTGAGAAGAAGAAGTAAAAGAGAACACTCGGGAATTATAACAATTCTTTTGATTCTCTCCGTCAGATTCTCCCCTTTTGCTGTCAAAATTATTGCCTATTTATAGGTTTAAGTCTTCCGAGAAATAAGCAGCAAAATAAGGCCATTACGCATATTACGCATGCAAATGCCATACACGATCTCATTTAGAGCTTTACGCAAGTGCCATGTGTCCCACATACTGCTAACTGCTCGGCTCAACACAATGCAAGTATTTTGGAAGCTTTACGCAGACAATGCCACGTAGCCCACATATATACAACTGCTCAGCACGATCATATTCAGAGTCTTACACAGACGCCATGTGTCCCACGTAATATAATCTCGTACGCGTGTCTTCTGCCACATACCCTATACTTATGGTAATTTGCGTACAGAAGAAAAAAATGATTAAAACTCAATTAATGCTCCCCTGCGTATAGTGGCTAATCAACCTTGGGTATTAAAATAACCCAAATAAACTAATACGCGTATACTTAAGAGTGGCTAATATAGCCTTAAGCATTTAATTAGCTTAAATAGACTCTTGCGTATAGGGAAAAATAATTGAGCGTAATATTTCTCCTCTGTTAGCACACTAACCAATGAATATTGAGTTACGTGAGATGTGTTTTCGTAAACAGTGAAAACCATCATCATAGCTGTCTGCGTATCTTAAGAAATCTCAGCTGTGTAAAGCTTTATGTATAAAATAGCATTTCCTTGATTCCAATATGTCTCTCCGTCTTTTGTGCCATTAAATGTCAGAGAAAAGAATAATGGCTGTCAGATCCCATATCTCTGCATTAAATGTAGAGATGACAGCCTGTCCCTACTGCGTAGAAAGAATAGGACAGGTGGCGTCTGCGTACAACCCCTGAGCAACCATTGCGCGCGTAGAGTAAAATAGGACAGCTGGCGTCTGCGTACAACCCCTGAGAAACCAGTGCGCGCGTACAAACCGATTTAGCTTTATAAACTATGTTGACTCAGTTTGACCTGCGTACAACATATTTTGGCTTGACTTTTGCGTAGAAATAGCTAATTTATTTTTAGCTTCTACAATTATATCATTGGCCAGACTATTCATGTCATCTCCAGGATCAATCCTATACGGATCATGATGAAGAAACCCAGTGTTTTGAATTCTCGATTAGCTAACTGGGGAATCCTACTTGCACAGTATGACATGCATTATATTCCTCAGAAGTCAGTCAAAGGACAAGCTTTAGCTGATTTTCTGGCTGCTCATTCAATTCCAGAAGATTCAAAACTCTATGACGAAATTCCAGATGAAGTCCTAGATTCAAACCAAATTGCTGAAGAAGATCCTACTTGGCGTCTATTCTTTGATGGAGCTTCAAGATAGGTCCTAATGGTGATATTGTCGCTGGAGTTGGAATCGTTCTTGTATCGCGAGAAGGTCTTGCTATACAAAGAGCTTATTCTCTCGATCAGCCATGTTCAAACAATATAGCTGAGTACAATGCATTACTCATTGGTCTTCAACTCGCTAAACATCTAAATATTCAACATTTGGAGGCGTACGGAGACTCTAAACTCATTGTCAATCAGATAAAGGGTACTTATGAAGTCCGCCATCAAGATCTGGTTCCTTATCATAGATCAGCTATAATTATGGCTTCTTCGTTTGAAGAATTCTTCATTGAACATGTTAGACGAGCATGTAACACAGAAGCTGATGCTCTAGCTAATCTTGCAGCGGTGTTGGCTATCCCAATTAGACGACAACAAATGATTCTTGTTCGCAATCGAGAATTATTTCATCTTAAAAATAACCTGACCCTAGGACTTCCAGTTGACACTGAAGAATCAACATCTCATGACGTCAACACAACAAGAGGATTTGGATTTAGTCGTAAATCTTCATCATCTTCATCTGATTCCAGCATGGAATTCATCTTCAGTCATTCGGCCGAGAATCAAAATACGGATACGGAATGGAGACTTCCTTTCTTAGATTTTGTATTGTATGATATTCTTCCGGATGATCCGAGTGAAGCAGCATCTATCAGACGACGATCATTCCGATTCTATTATAATCATACAACAAAGACCTTATATCGTCGAGCCTATGATGGTTTACTTCTCCGATGTGTTGTCGGTGACGAGGCTCAACAAATTATTCGTGAAGCACATGATGGAATTTGTGGAGCACATCAGCCTGGACCAAAACTTCAAGACCGTATTCGACGTATGGGTTATTATTGGCCTACTATGGTATCAGACGCCATCGAATATGCAAAGAAATGTAAAGCTTGTCAAATCTATGCGGATTTTATTCATCAACCTTCGGAATTTTTACATTCGACGGCAGCATCATGGCCCTTCAAAGCTTGGGGCATGGACATTATTGGTCCGATCAATCCGCCGTCATCCAAGGGTCATCGGTTTATTCTTGCAATAACCGATTACTTCTCCAAATGAGCCGAAGCCATTCCTTTGTCGGAAGTTAAGACGTCCAATGTCATTTACTTTATTAAGCACCACGTCATCTACAGATTTGGTGTTCCTCGACGTATTATTCATGATAACGGACCACAGTTCGTCAGTCAGAAGTTTACTCGATTCTGTGACGATCACCGGATCAACAATGTGGCTTCTACCGCATATAATCCGGCAGCTAACGGATTAGCAGAAGCTTTCAACAAGAACATCATCAAACTCCTAAAGAAGTTTGTCTCTACTAACAAACGTAATTGGAGTGAGAAGCTCGGTGAATGTTTGTGGGCTTATCGCACTACAGTTCGTAATGCTACTAAATGTACACCCTTCTCTCTGGTGTATGGTTGCGAAGCTGTTCTTCCATTAGAGATTCAAATTCCTTCTTTAAGGATAGCAATCGCTAATGAACTCACTGCAGAAAATAATGATCGTCTTCGACTTCGAGAATTATAAGCTCTGGATGAAAAGCGATTATCTGCTCAACAGAATATTAAATTCTATCAAGCTAGAATTTCAAGAGCTTTTAATAAGAAAGTCAGAATTCGGGCGTATCAAAAAGGAGAAATTGTTCTAACTGTCAGACGTCCTATGACTATAACTCATATGAACAAGGGCAAATTTGACGCAAAGTGGGAAGGACCCTATATTGTGAGCAAAGTTTTCTCAAATGGAGCTTATCGACTCTCAGAATTGGATGGTCGAAAAGTTTTGATGCCTATTAATGGCAAATTCCTTAAAAAGTACTATGTATAAATGTAAATGCTTGTAATCATCAGACAGTTTCATGTTTAGAAATAAAATTTTTATTTTATTTTTATCATGAATGATGATACATGATATTAAAGAAGATCACTATCATCCTTTTCTACATTTGGATGTGGGCCACTGCCGTCCTTCTCGAAGACGTGATCAGCAAAAGTGTCGAGAACCTCCTTGCTAGAACCCACGAGGAACTTACAAACGGCCATCCTCATGGCTTCTTCTTCTTCAGTCTTTTCTGGTTCGAGCAGGAAATCCAGAATGTCCCTTGGTGGCTTGGGTGCAGACGAACCTTCGCCTGCTTCCGTCTTCTTCGATTGAACTGGATCAGCAGGGTGTTCTTCAGTGCCTTTCTGAACTTTTGAGGCAATTCCAGTTTTCTTGAATGCTTCTTCAGACGACATTTTTATGTTTGAAAGAAGAAGTGTTCGTTCTTGTCAAATTTCTGCTATATTTATAGGCATAAGTTCTACAAATAATGAAACATCACGTTCATCCGACGGTTCATCTATCCATTAATTGCGTTCATCCGACGATTCATCCATTCATTTATTCGTCCGTTCATGATCTTCTATCAATTTATTAAAGTGGGGATTCGTCATTGATCATGTTTTCATAACCTCTGAATCAATTCCGAATCTACTTGCTCATTTGTCATTTTTGACCTCTGCATAGAAATCAATCTATTTTCTTTTGAGTTCCTACATATTATCACGTCCATAATACCTCTGATAATATCATATACTCTAAAACAGAAAAAAAGATTTCATTATCTATCATGTCCACAATTCATCCACAAATACAAATCTTTGAGCATAAAAGAATTATCATTTCCATTCTCATTTCACCACAAAAAGTCTATTACATTTTCTTAGACTTTCTTACAAATCATAATGGAAATCTATTACAAATCTTGGATTTTCATTCTACACCACAATAATAACCTAATAGAGATCCATCTTCTTCTTTGGATCTTCTCCGTCGGACCTTCTCCGTCAGGTTCGTTGTTGGTGGCAGTTCCTGACTGTCTGGGTCCCAGTCACGACCAGATCAGCAGGAATCAAACTCTGGTCTTCTCTCTCAGACGAGAGGAGAACCACAGAGTATGGCAGCCCGAAGTCGTGGTGCTGCCAATACAACTGGTGGATTGGGGGTAACCTCTCAAGGAAGACAGGAATGTATCCAAACCTTGGGATACAATTCCTAGTTCTCCCGTGAAAGGAACTCTACTACCCGATTTCTCGGGGTAGAGTTGACTCCACCATCCAACTCTCGTGTATAAAGGCTCTTCCTACCATCTGAGGAAGACCCTTCTATCCCACGAAGAGTTCTGAGTTGTCTGATTTATGCGTCAAAAGCGTATGAGCTCCCTGATGTAGATGTCAGCAGGATATTCTCCACAACATCCACATCTCCAATGCCAGTTCTGAAGAAAATTTTCAGCCAAGTTTCTGCAGAAAGTATCAACAGAAATCATTCAGTGTGCATTTATCAAACAGAAACAGGCGTGTATTGTTCAAATCAGAAACAAGAAACAGAAAGCCTATCTTCAACAGCAAAAATAATACACATATTACACTGACTTACCTTCAAGTTTGGTGCTAAGGATTGGCAAACTCATGTTTGATACAGTGCGCAGAAGTCGAACATTAGAAAACATTGCTTTCCTGTTTGAGAGTGAAATCTCCCAAAAATTTCATTCTCAGAGAAGAAGAAGAGGAATGGGAGATGAGTATCTGTGAAACTCTTCTATCTATTTAAAGGGCAAAGTACAAGTCTATTCTTGGAAAAGATCCGCATAAATAGCGCTCGTAAACCGTGGAATGAGTGTTACGTGTGCTTTGGAAGACAGAACAACATTGGAAATAGTCAAAGGGTGCTAATTAATATTCTTCATTAATGTACGCAGATTAAACACAGAAGTTGTACTTCATTTTTCAAGACAGGCACTGATGGCCTTACAAAAGACAAAACAAAAAGAGTGCAACAAAAGCACAAAAGACACGCTCTATTTTCCAGAGCGACTGAGCTTAATGCCTAGTTCTTCTACGCTTTTGACCCCCATGCGGTGTAACAGAGCCTTCAACATTTCACGCTGCTCTATGAGGCTGCGCCCATCAGAAGAGAACGAGCCATCTAAGCCAAAATAGCTCAAGAAATTCTTGGCTAGTTGTAAGGGATCATCTTTGAGTTCGAAGACAAGGGCCTCTGGCTCTTCACCCCCAAAAGTGGGGTCACCATGGGAACAAAAGCCCAACTTGCGTGCTTCTTCCTCAGCTTTCTTTTTTGGTGTCATGTTGACGTAAGATGAAGATTAAATGAATCCTCTCCCTGTTTATATAACAGAGCTCGCCGGCGGTTCATATTCCACCATAAACTGGATGTAATCAGTCTCGGAAAATGAAGAGTCATCATGACATTTAATAAGTTCATTTGGATATTCTCAAAGAACTTCGAAGTCTTTCCGACTTCCGAAAAATTTAAAGTCATCACAGCGTGATTGAATTTATTTTATCATCTTATTTTCAAAGTATTTCGAAAATTTTGAAGTCTTTTCAATTTTTCGAAAACTTTGAAGGGGGTCTTGTAGGCCTTTAAAAATGACAGTCACGCTGAGTTGATCAGGACAGAGTCAAAAGTCACGCTCAGTTGATCCAGACAATATTTACAAATCACGCTGGGGAGACAACTCATCATTTGTCAGAGAGTAATTATGACTGACAACACAACAGTCGAAGAATGTCTCTTCGTATGCCACGTATGCACAGAATTCGAGAGATCACAGCCGTCTATTGCGTGATTTTCGAAATCTTCTTCAGCAAGACTCAACCTTCGTCAAGTTGGCGTACCAAAAGAGCTTCTTGCCATTTAATGTGACTGACAAAAGCAATCACTACCAGAGATTTTGTGTCAGTCAAGGCACGCTGAATCAAGACAGCTGGCAGTTCTATCCCAAATCTGCGTGTATTCTGAAGTTTTCTTCCTCAAGTCTGCGTGGATTCTGAAGTTTTCTTCATCAAAGTCTGCGTAGATTCTGAAGCTTCTTGCCCCAAGTTTGCGTGAATTTTGAAGCTTTCTACCCCGAGTCTGTGTGGATTTCGTCTTCACCAAGTCTGCGTGGATTCTGAAGCTTCTTGCCCCAAGTTTGCGTAGATTTTGAAGCTTTCTACCCCGAGTCTGCGTGGATTTCGTCTTCAACAAGTCTGCGTGGATTTCATCAAATTGGAGTACGTGGCAGCCATGCCACTGATCTCTCGCCTGCGTGTCCTGTAACTTGTACACGACTCATGCATGATTGCCATGTGTCCAACAGTTACAGGCCACGTCCAGTAACTGCTCACAACCTTGCGTATGTTAAATCCTGCGTGATTTTCAACTAAGCACAGGCTGTGAAGACAGTTATCTTTTCAGTTATTATTTTTGACTCTATAAATAGAGTTCTTTTTCTCATTCATTGTACGGATACATAGTTATCTACTGTCAAAATTTTGAGAGCTTTTCTTCTTCGCATAGTCCAAGGGATAAAGTGATCGTCTTCTAGATCAGATTCTCACAGTTGTAATTTTTCCAGATACACAATAAATAAAGGAATTTATTTATGGAAAACAATATATATATATATATATAAATATATATATATATATATGTGTATATATATATATATATATATATATATATAATAATGTAACTCTCTCTCTAAATATCTTCTAATATCTCTCTTTCTCTCTCTTCCCTCCTACACACCTACACCCCTCCCCTCTCCCATCAGGAAAACCCCCCATGTGGCCGAGACTCTCTCCCCCTCTCTCTACATTCTCTCTCTCCCTCTCTCATTAATATCACACACACTCACACATATATTATACATACTTCTCTCTCTTCCTCTCCACACAACACACACACAACTCTCTCTCTCACTCAACACACATACCACCCTACCCCCACAGCCCAGCTGACCCATCGCTGCCGATCACCACCCTCACCATCACCACACCATGCCGACAGCCTCCATGGATTGGCTGAGCTCTTCCCCTCTTCTCCTCCTCCTTCTCCATCTACATCATTCATCATCATTATCATCCTTCCACACCATCACCATTGCCATCACCCACCACCCACAACCACTTCACCACCATCACAAGTCAGCCACCGCCGCCGTCGGCCACCGCCGGGCAAGCGCCACCGTGCCACACAGTAACACGAGCGCAGCAGCAGCTGCAGCTGCAGCGCAGCCTCGCAGCAGCAGCGAGCGCACGGTCGCGCGTGCTGTCGCCGCCACCAGCGCCGTCGCGATCGCCGCCGCCGTCGGCGAGCCTCCCCACTCGGCCGGGCGCACCCCCAGGTAAGCCCCCATGGCCACTGCCTTCCTCCTCGATGCGATACATAGGTGATTCGTGCGTTTTGCACGGAATCCCGTCGACGCGCGCGCAGACGAATTTCAGAATTCGCGTCTCGGGACAGCGACTTCGCACCGATTTTCTGGGAGATCCAACCGTTGGATCGGTGAACTCCTTGCTCTGTCTCAATCTCGGTATATCCCTCTTCACCTCTGTCAAGTTTGAACCGTTAATTTCGTCGTTTGATACATCAAAATCGGCCACCAAGTTGACCGTTTAAATTGTGTTATTTTTGGACAGTTTCGTGACACCAACTTCGCGGGTTCGTATCTTCGTCGTCGCAGCTCCATTTTGTGCGCTACCAGTTCCAGTGCACAGCTTGTATAACCCTCTTTTTATCCCTTTAGATTTTATTTCAGTTTGAGCTTGTTAGGTCGGTCGAATTCGACGCCAAAGTTGCCCGTTCAAATTCTTAGTGTTGTACTTGTAAAATTCTATTTTTGAACCCGGGACTCCGGATTCAATTTATGATGCCACCAGTAGACTCGTGGCGTCGTTCTGGCATGTTTTCATATAAATTTTGCTTGATTTGGAGAACGTGGGCCCTGGCACGTATTTCGGTGCAAAGCGGGTCCCACTTTCTGAGTCAACGGGTCACTTTGAGATCGGCTTATCGGAATCCAATTCTGGATATACCGTTGAGTTCGTATCGTCATTCTAAACTCATTAACATATAATTTTCTAGATTTTAGTGGGCTTTGGTTTTGGCACACATTTCGGTGCAAGTCGGATACCAATATCCGGGTCAGCAGGTCATTTTGAGTTCGGCTCATCGGAATCCAATTCCGGATATACCGTTGAGTTTGTATCGTCATTCTGGACTCGTTGACATATAACTTGCTAAGTTTTGAGGACATTAGCTCCGACATACTTTTCCGTGCAAATCGGAATTTCAATGTCCTGGTCAACGGACCAATTTGAGATCGGGTCAACGGAATCCAATTCTGGATATACCGTTGGGTTCGTATCGTCATTCTGGATTCGTGGACATAAAATTTGTTAGGTTTTGTACACTTTTATTTTGGCACATTTTTCGGTGTAAAGTGTGTCCAACGGCGGACATCATTTTGGTCCGAAATTACCTTTTTGCCCCTGTGTCCAAATTGGACTTATGGACAGGCTATTCTAGCTATTTTGACCTTTCTGGACACGTTGGTGATGTTAGTTTCATCATCCGACAACATCTGTAGATTTCTTTCCTTTTTGGTCATCCTATTATTATAATATTTTCTCCTTTTGTATTGTTTTAGAGACCCGTCGATTTCAGTAATTTCTAAATTATTGAAATTCATGTGTTGACCCTGTAGATGTTTGTAGAGACTAGCTTTGACCCAGTTTGACCATGGTTGACTACTTTGACTGAACGTCGAAGTAGAGTCAACATTTGACCTAGGTTAGACTAGTTTTGACCTTGGTTGACCACAGTGGACTATTTTGACCAAAAGTCAACCGTAGCCTAAAATTGACTAGGACTGGACCTAAGTTGACCCAAAGTCAACTGTTAGTCAACGTTAGTCAAGTTTGACCTAGAGTTGACCTAAGGTTGACCAGAGTTGACTAGTTGACCAAAAGTCAATTGTAAGTCAACCCTTGACTTAGATTGACCTAGTTTGACTTGCTTTGACTTGCCTTGACCTAGTTTGACTTAGTATGACTTGATTTTACTTCCAAACCCTTATATTGATACAGTATTCCATTTATAGGTCCTCGAGGCACTGTTCTTGGACTCAGTTGACATATTCCACCAGATCACAGGCGAGTACATTCTCTGATAACTTTTTCTCAATTTATGATAACTGTTATGATTCATGTACTTAGTGTAGATATACTTATTCCTGACACATGGTTCTCACGGATTGGTATTCCTGGATCCCGACGAGAGATGTTTCTCCTTCTTAGGTTGGAACGTATTGTGCAAGCTCCCTTGTAGCTCTTGTACAATATGTGGTCACTGATTCTAGAGAAGACTTGCTCCCTTCTCATTAGAATCCCGTACAGTGACGTGTCCTGTTTGGATCCATTCTACCAGTTGGGGTAGGGGGAGTAGTAGCGTATGCCTGTGATCATATCCCCTTGCATTCTTGAACAGTGTGAGTCATATACC
The DNA here is from genome assembly GCA_029216955.1 of Iris pallida. Taxonomy (NCBI): domain Eukaryota; kingdom Viridiplantae; phylum Streptophyta; class Magnoliopsida; order Asparagales; family Iridaceae; genus Iris; species Iris pallida. The sequence goes on from JANAVB010028799.1 coordinate 11,476, forward strand.
GTACTTATGACTTGCCAGGCCAGTTCTCGACAGGTACCCAAGCTGATCACAAGTTGAAACTGCTACTCACACACATTGGATATAAGGCTTACCTTGATTTGTGTACATACCATGATTCAATTCTACTTTCTTGTTCTAGCTCTAGCTCTACAGCTTACCATGCCATGATACATATATGTACACTCCATGATTTTATTGTATATGCTCTATTTACAATCTTATAGCTTTTATTCTATCTTGCGATCTGTTATGAGATATATGTACTCGTTCCATCCTGACCGGATATGTTGACAAATTTTAGGAGTAGTTGTGCCCTCAGTATTGGACTTCATGATGTTGTTAGCGGAGGTGGATCTCACTATTCTTCTATGTGAGTTACCTGGTAGTTATCTTAGTTAGTCTTGTTATTCCTTCTTTATTTTCCTGTCTTATGATCATTGTAGATTCTAGTTGTTTTAGTGATATTGTTATTATTTCTTGTCTTATCTTCCTTAGTTTTCGTGATGTGACATGAGTATATTTCTAGTTATGGATCTTAGATGTTGTAGTTAGTATAGTATACTTGACAGCGTTCTACCGTCGATACCGCGGTGTAGGCTGGGTGTGGCCCACGTATTCGTACCCATATATTCGGGTGCGTGTCGTGACAGTATGGGACGAAGAATGTCAGCGGGCCTTCGACAGCATCAAAGAATATTTGTCGAACCCTCCAGTCCTGGTGGCTCCGGTTGCTGGAAAACCATTCCTGCTCTACGTACGAGCAATGGAACATTCCCTCGGGTCTCTGCTGGCACAAAACAATGATGCAGGCCAAGAACAAGCCATATATTACCTCAGTCGAATGATGATTGGGCCAGAGCACCGATACACCGCTGTGGAGAAGGAATGCCTCGTCCTGGTGTTCGCCATTCAGAAAATACGGTACTATGTCACTGGACAAACCATACATGTGATCTCACGAGTCAACCCTCTCAGAGTCCTCATGACTAAACCAAGGGCACTCAGCTCTCGCCTCGCTACATGGGCAATATTGTTGTCCCATTATCATATGATCTTCGTCCCACAAAACTGTTAAAGGTCAAGCCCTGGCAGACTTTTTGGCAGCCCACCCGGGCTCGAAATCGTCCAGAATATATGAAGAAATCCCAGATGAGGTCGTCGACTCGCATGCAACCTCTCACGATGATATATGGCGAATGTTCTTCGACGGTGCTTCGAGAACTGGACCCAAGGGCAACACCGTCGTCGGAGTCGGGGTGGTGCTAGTTTTTCCTTCCGGATTGGTGATCAATCGTGCTTACTCTCTCACAGAACCCTGCTCTAACAACGTGGCCGAGTACAGCGCTTTGGTCATTAGCCTCCAACTTGCAAGAGAGCTGGAGGTAGAATATCTCGAAGCATACGGCGATTCTCAGTTAATCGTCAATCAGATCCGAGGCTCATACGAGGTCCGCCACGAAGACATGATCCCATATCATCAAATAGCGATCAATATTATTTCGTCATTTGAAGGTTTCTTCATCGAACATGTTCCCAGACTCCGAAATATCGAAGCCGATGCCTTAGCAGGCCTGGCCGCTTCCCTAGCAGTGCCAAATCATACTCATCAATTGGTGGATGTGATAGGCCACGAACTGGTCTGCCCCAAGAACAACGTTCAATTCGTGGCGAGTTATTCCACTCAGACGATCGACGATGTCCCAGATTGGAGATAACTATTCATTGACTTCGTCGTCTACGATATCCTGCCCGAGAACCCAAAAGATGCCACCTCCATCAGACGACGTTCTCTCAGATTCTTCTATGATACAGAGACGAAAATGCTGTATCGGCGATCCTATGATGGATTATTGCTTCGATGCCTGTCAAACGCAGAAGCCAAAGAAGCCGTACGCGAAGCTCATGACGGTGTCTGCAGGGCCCATCAGCCTGGCCCTAAACTGTAAGATTGTCTTCGCCGAATGGGCTACTACTGGCCCACGATGGTAGCAGATGCGATAGACTATGCAAGAAAGTGTAAAGCTTGCCAAGTCCACGCGGACTTCATCCACCAACCATCCGAACTTCTACATCCGACAGTGGCGTCCTGGCCGTTTGAAGCATGGGGAATGGATATCATCGGTCTGATTACTCCACCTCCCTCCCGAGGACATCGTTTCATACTCGCAATCACAGATTACTTCTCCAAATGGACGGAAGCTGTCCCGCTTGCAGAAGTCCAAACTTCGAACGTGATCAGCTTCCTTAAGCATCACATCATCTATCGCTTCGGACTGTCCCGAAGGATCATCCACGATAATGGCCCACAGTTTGCAAGCCACGCCTTCTATCGGTTCTGCGACAACCACCGCATCCAGAATATTGCTTCGACGCCATACAATCCAGCAGCAAATGGGTTGGCAGATGCATTCAACAAAACCATCATCAAGTTACTCAAGAAGTTCGTATCGTCCAACAAACGAGACTGGAACGAGAAGCTTGGTGAATGCTTATGGGCGTACCGTACCACAGTCCGAACAGCCACAGGAAATACACCATTCTCCCTGGTGTACGGGAGTGAGGCAGTTCTCCCATTGGAGACTCAAATATCCTCGCTCCGTGTCGCCCTCACTTATCAATTGACGACGGATGATAACTACCGTCGCCGACTACAAGAGTTAGAGGCCTTAGATGAAAAATGCCTCCTGGCTCAGCAAAGGATTGAGCTATATCAAGCACGCATCTCTGGAGCCTTCAACAAGAAGGTTAAAATCAGAACATTCCAGGTAGGCGATCTCGTTCTGGCAGTCCGGAGGCCGATGGTCATGACTCACAAGACCGCCGGCAAATTCTAGCCAAAATGGGAAGGTCCATTTATCATCGAGGCTGTATTCTTCAACGGTGCTTACCGTCTCGCAAAGTAAAATGGAGACTTGCTCATGTTGCCCGTCAATGGCAAGTTCCTGAAGAAATATTATGTCTAAACGACACATTCCAGATTACTGAGTAATGTACCCGCTGGTGCCGCTGAACTCACATCCACAACATTCCTGATTATCGAGTCATGTACCCGCTGGTGTCGCTGAACTCACATCCACAACATTTCTGATTATCGATTCATGTACCCGCTGGTGCCGCTGAACTCACACCCACCATATTCCAGATTACCGAGTCATGTACCCGCTGGTGCCGCTGAACTCACTTCCACCAAATTCCAAATTATCAAGTTATGTACCCGTAGGTGTCTCTGAACTCACATTCCGGTCACTCTTTCAGATAGTAAGTCATGTATGACCATACCTTTGAACTTTCTTCCTGAAAGAGATCCTCCCTCATGATCCTCTACCCGTACTCCCAGTGCACAAAAAGGGTAACAGATCCAAAAATTTCCAAAACGGCCATGTCCTCATTACCTCTGAGTCATTTTCATTTCCGCCAAAAACAAATCACCCATTTACATAGAACTTCTATGTCCTCATTACCTCTGAGTCATTCTATGTACCCTCTCTCATTGAGCCCACTCCTACCATGTCCTCATTACCTCTGAGTGGGAAGGCTCCGTCGAAGCAACCTTCATGCTTGCCATGTCCTCATTACCACTGAGTGAGTTTGATGATTCCCTTTCGACTTATTATCCGTATCCACAACCGGAGTATGCCAAGGATAATAGGTCCACAAATATTCTCCGCTGAATCCACTCCTGCCATGTCCTCATTACCTCTGAGTAGGAAGACTCCACGGTAAAACCTCCGTACTTACCATGTCCTCATTACCTCTGAGTAAGTATGTTGGTCCCCTCTCGTCTTATTACCCGTACCCTGAACCAGGGCATGCCAAGGGTAATAGGCCCACAAATGTCCTCTGTTGACCACAAATGTCCTCCGTTGAGTCCACTCCTGCTATGTCCTCATTACCTCTGAGTAGGAAGACTCCACGGTAAAACCCTCGCACTTGCCATGTCCTCATAACCTCTGAGTAAGTATGTCGGTTCCCCTTCATCCTATTATCCGTATCCTAAGTCAAGGTACGCCAAGGATAATAGGCCCACAAAAGCCTTTGCTAAGTCTCTTAGACAGGCCCACCATTCCTCATCATGCCCCGGGAGCCCAGCTGCTCCATGGTATTCTATCTCCCGATACTTGGAACGTCTACAACAACATGACCATGGAACCGTTCTAAGTATCCCCAATCCAACTTGTTACCCGTACCTAAAACTAAGGTATGCCAGGGGTAACAGGTCCACAAACAAGTCCCCCATGCGGGGCAAACATTACCACAATACCACAGGCACAAACAAGCAATACAAATGAAGGGTAGAATGGAAAGTACTCTTTATTTGAAAGACGAAAAAAGTATTACATGTTTTGGGACCACGTCCCTCTCAAAAAAGAAAAGAAGATGAAAACGAAAACAAGAAAAGGCCGACTATAGTTCGGCATTACACAACTCTAAAAGGCGGTTTCTCACCAAGGTAGTCCCTCGCTCGAGCCGCTGCCTAGCTCGGCGCTCGGCCTCTTGGGACAACTGCTCCACATCATTCAAGTACATATATGCCTGCCAATCATTCTCCATCTTCTTCAAAGCAAGTTCCAGATTGGCAGAGGCTCTACTAAATTTGCCAGCCTCCTGAATAGCAACCCCTTTCTCAGTACGAGCAGCTTCGAGCTCGGACTCCAGGAAGGCCAGCTTTCTCTGGAGCTCGAGAATCTGCTCCCGGGTGTCAGTTACCCCGCGGAAGGCAGTCGCTTCCCGAGCCGCGTAATCTTTAGTACGACGGCTCCATTGATCGTACAACTGAGTCAGGTCCCGGCGATCCTTTAAAATAGCTGGCTTGAGCGATTCCCGAGCAATCCTCACCTTCTCTACCGCGGTTGTGAGGAAAGTATGCTCTTGATCTATTGCCACTGATAGATCAGCTTGTCGCAGTACGCGAAACTGGTCCACAAGACGATCGGCCTCTAACACCTTAGGCTCCAGAAGCGCCGCTAGTCCCGCCCCACCGGAAAGTGTTCTGAGGATATTAATTTGGCCACCGGCGCATTGACGGGCCATAGCAAAGGGAGTCCCCCTCTCCACAGCTGCCTCAATCTCCCTCTTCAGGTGGCGGTAGAAACTGTCGACCACATCCTGGGACACTTCATCCAAAACTTCTGTAGAGGACGGCATCAAAGGGAGTATGGCAGGCAGTACCGAAGGAGTAGCCTCAGAACCTGCCGTCCCTGCCACTAGGGAAACAAATTCTGTGCGAAAAGATGCATGAATGGCAGCTAGCTCCTCTTCCGCCGCCCGAAGAGCCTGGATACTTGGCAGAGCGGAAAGATTAACTCCCGAAACCCTATTCGTAGAGGAGGGCGCGGAAAGCGTCGTCCCTTGCCCCAGCTGTGCTACCACTAAGGCTCCCGAACTTGACCCAGCTGGAGGCCCCTCAGTATAGGTTGGAAAAGAAGGAGGCACACGTGCTTCCATCAGATCCCCTCCGGTAGAGTCCGCCCCGACAATGTCCATCACCGGCAATAAAGGGGTGGGACCTGCACGTCCAAAGCAATCATTAATCCACGAAAGACAGGATGATAGAGCAAATAGGCCTCCTCACAAGTTAAGAAGCTGGTTTATCTTACCAGGGGAAGAGCACGGAGGCTGCAGCTCGTTCGCAGCTGGCATGGTCTCTCCACCCGCGGCTTCCAACTCAAATTCAACTGGTTTCTCTGCCCCAGCCACCCCCGAAAGGGAGCCAGCCAGGTCAGTATCGTCCTGTTGAAATTCAGCTGTCTCCGGGACAGGTGCAGTAGAGCCCCCGCCTCCATTTGTTGAGGTTTCAGCAAGGTGAGACTCCCCGACCACCTCCGGAAGAACCCCAGCAGAAGTGATAGCAGGGCACATGTCATTGATCGAAGTGGACAAGGCCGGATCGACCTCAACAATCGAGTCCCGAGAAGCAGACTCCTCTGACGCCTACAAAGAGCAAAAAAAATGATTAGGCCATAACTTAGAAAAGAAGGAAAAGACAGTTGAAATTCCAATCACCTCGGAAACAGCGTCAACATCAATAAATAGCCTGCAACGTCTTACCGCAGCCCGCTTTGTGGAGTAGGTCCTGCCATCGTCAGTGGACAGACGCCTGTCTCGTTTGCACGAAGCACCAGGCACAGCAGATGGATGATCCTCCACCTCTTCGTTCGGCACATTAGGAGGCTGGTCCCCTACTTCCTCGTCCGAAGAGTGTGACGAGTCATCGGCGTCCTGCTCGTCATCCTCTTTGTCCGCCGCAGTGGACTCCGAGTCCGGCACAGGAACCCTATTCACCCCTCTTTTTCTCTTTCTGGAACCTTCTGGCTTCTCTGCCAAGCCAGTCCCGACAATGAAGCTGGTGTTCATGTCAAAGTTTACGGGAGATTTCCTCGCCGTAACATGATAAAGGGCCGCCATGTACAGAATATCCCCTTGCGTATTAGCGACAGGGACCGAGAAGCTAGCCTGGGTATGAACCGTATTGTAATAATGCCACTCCCGGATACCGTCAAGGACACTACCCTCGAAGCCTAGGCAAGCACTGGGGCAGTCAAGGAACATCTGACTATATCCGAATTGACGAGAAAACCTGCTGGGCAAATAAGGCTCCAGGTATATGTTATTTCGGTAACAATATACTAGGTGTGCAGGGCAAATGTGGCACAGCCAAAGAAGCATCTTCTCAGATAAGAGCTGGGGAGGTTCAATGCCATCAACGTGTACCCCCCTCACTTCCCTAGGGGTAAATTGAGGAAGAGACACAAAGAAGTCGGGCCCGTCAACTCTCGCCAACGCCCTCCGACAAGCCGGCATGGTGTCGTACTCCCAAGACTGGTGACGGTATCGGAAAAGGAAGGCATCATCAGCAGTAACATCCTCCTATGTTTCGGACCTTATCAACGACCGGTAATGCATCAATAACCACCCCCATGAGATAGTGGTATGGTAGCTCTATCCGCTCAAAGTCCAGCGTCGTCTCGCGAGCAATGACTTTAGACGAAAAGGCACGAAGGCCGTGGTGTATGCTACACACCATAGCCGGAAGAAGGGCCAGTCTTACTTTAAAGACCAGCTTCACAGCCGGAAGAATGAAGTGACGGCTGATCCTTTCAGTAGAATCTGCCCCTCCCGAGACTACGCAATTTCGTAGCCATACCATCAAGAACCCGGCCAAGATTGCCTTCTCAGACATCTGCCGGGTACCGTAGTGGAAATAACTGAAGGAGTCAGTGCGACTCCCAAATCTATCACGGGTGGACCTCGACCTTTTGGCATTCAACATCAGGTCTTTTACCTCTGCCGGGGTTTGAGGACCTCGAGAAGAAATCCGGCCGGAAGGACGTAATTTGAAAAGATACGCGACCCAGGCCGTAGTATGGAGAGCGTTCCCTTCTGAACTATTATTCTTCTTGATAGCAGTCTGGTGAAAGATGCTATGGTGGCACAGCAGTTCTCGCTACACAGCGACGAAACCAGAAAATCATCGATCCAGATCATCGAATTCCTCGTTCATCGGGGTGTATACTTCAAAGGCCTCGCCTCCCCACGACAGCTTAGAAACAGCATGCATTTCATGGAGAGCAAGTCCCAACTCCCCTCCGGGTGCGAAGAAAGTCCCCGTACGCCGGCTATACATCTCAAAAAGGGCCATGAACAGCGACTTGTTAATGGACAATCCGTAACAGGTGCCCCGGATGGCGTAGTAAAGGTCAATCTCCCGAAGGAGTTCCTCGTAGTTCCTCAAGATCCATGAGGAAAGATTGGCCCATGTAGGAATGGGGTTTATCTAATTCAGTAGCGACAACCTGCCCACAGGATAAGACCCCTTGCGAGCGAGCTAATTCAGGAAGGTATCAGCTCGAGTGAAAGTGAAGTTGGGACCAGACACGTTTATAAAAGTACCTGGAATCAGCCCCTTCACACTCCGGCTGACTGACTCCCTACTTGCACATGCTGACCTAATACTCATATTATAGTGGATGTTGCCCACGAATATTCCTTGTTGGGTTGGAGTTAGAGAGCCCGCCATTTTCCTGCTCAACGGTACCATATTAAACCACGAGAGGGGAAAATGTCGTTCCATCTCGGGAACATGGATCTCCACCCCGTCCACAGTAAAATCCCAGTTCTCAGAAACATCCAGCATTCGGGAGTTCTTTATGGATAAAGCATCTCCAAAGAGAAAAGCTGATTTCAGATATTCTCCGTCTAATTTCCCCGAATTTATCATAGTGCAAAGAAAATGGAAAGGCTGGTTGTTGATGGCAGCCACCCTCTCCAAAGGCTCATTAGGGGAAAGTTGATCTGTCATATATCGAATTAGGCCGTCAAGCCGCACACCCACGGCAAACTGAGCTGAATCCACCAGAAGCTCTCCAGCCGGGTTGGTTGGGAGGTTCACTGGAAAAGGACAAAAGAAACAGGATTAAAAGATAGGTTAAAATGAAACCACTTAAAGTTTCTCAAAAAGAAGTTTCTATGAGCCTAATGAGGCCTCCCACTCTTATAAATAGCAGGGTGCCATTCCCTTGCGGGAGAAAAAAAAAGAGAGATATAGAGACAGAGAGACATACCTACACAGAGAGAGACATACAGAGCGACCCATACAGAAAGAGCCAGAGAGAGAGCCTGAAGAGAGAGCATTTCTTCATCAACGCAAGCAGTTCTTCTACAGAGCCAAGGTTGCACCCGATCGTCCAAGGAGTAAGGCAGAGCTGTCGTCGCTTTCCCGAGCCTCTACCGTCACCCCCCAGAATCTAAAATAAACAATTGTACTTAGATTGCTGTACCTAGGTTTTCGTCCCTAGGCTTTCTTTGTACAAGTGAGTTTGTATTGTGAAGTAAAAGTCCAGTCCTCCGATAATTGTTTTGTTCTTTTATATTTCATGGCAAACAGAATGACCAGATTGACGAACTGAAGGCACAAGGATTTATCAGAGACGGGGCTTCACCCTGGGGAGCACCAGTTTTGTTCGTGCCTAAGAAGGATGGAACCGTGCGGATGTGCATTGATTATCGGGCGTTGAACAACATCACCATCAAGAATAAGTACCCTCTGCCCCGGATCGATGACATGTTTGATCAACTGAGTGGAGCTAAGGTATTTTTGAAGATAGAACTCAGGTCTGGCTATCATTAAATCAAGGTCAGGAAGGAGGATATTCCAAAGACAGCGTTCAACACCAAATATGGACAGTATAAATTTTTGGTCATGCCGTTTGGACTGACGAATGCCCATACAGTATTCATGAACCTTATGAACAAGGTCTTCCATGAATACCTGGATCAGTTTGTTGTTGTCTTCATCGGTGATATTCTGATCTACTTGAAGACTGAAGAAGAGCACGAAGAGCACCTGAGGAAAGTTCTGGGAACTTTAAGGAATGAGAAGCTCTATGGTAAGCTATCTAAATGCGAATTCTTCTTAGACAAAGTGGATTTTCTTGGCCATGTTATCACAGGAGAAGGAATTTTGGTGGATCCAGTGAAGATAGTTGCTATTGAGAAGTGGACTGCACCAAGTTCAGTTACAGAAATCAGGAGTTTCTTGGGCTTAGCTGGCTACTACCGGAAGTTTGTAAAGGATTTCTCCAGGATTGCTGAGCCGATAACGAAGCTCACCAGGAAGAATGAAGAATTTGTTTGGTCGAAAGCCTGCCAGTCAGCATTTGAGGAACTGAAGAAGAGGCTTACAACGGCGCCGATACTTGCGCTACCCTCAGGTACCGACGGTTTCTCAATTTATAGTGATGCTTCCGGTAAGGGATTGGGCTGCGTTCTTCAACAACACGGGAAAGTAATTGCTTACGCATCTAGGCAATTACGGACTCATAAGAAAAACTATCCCACGCATGATTTGGAGCTTGCAGCGATGATATTTGCATTGAAGCTGTAGAAGCACTACCTTTATGGAGAGAGAGTGGAAATATTTACAGACCACAAAGTCTTAAATATGTTTTTCACCCAGAAGGAGCAGAACATGCGACAGAGACGATGGCTAGAGCTGATGAAGGATTTTGACATCAACCTGCAGTATCATCTGGGTTAAGGCTAATATTGTTACAGATACACTTAGTCGATACCCGATGGCGATGTTCTTGACCAAGGAGCATCATTTGCTGGAGGACATGGAAAAGCTTGGACTGGAGATTGTACTGCCCGGAGAGGAAATGAAGAAACTGGGAAGAGAAGCCATTGTACCAGGAGCTGATTCATCATGATGCAGTTACAAGTGCGTTCAAGTCTAATGGACAGAGTTAAGGAGGCACAATTCCAAGACGAGACGCTTTACAAACTCAGAGATCAAGTGCTGGCAGGAACACTTGAATGATTCTCAATCGCCAGCGACGGAGCACTGAAGCATGGTACGAGGCTGTGCGTACCAACTGGCAAACTGAGGAACGAACTGATGCAAGAAGCACACCAGTCGCAGTATTCCATACATCCAAGAGCCAACAAAATGTATCGGGATATGCGTACTATAGTGTGGTGGTACGGAATGAAGAAGGACGTATCCAGGTATGTGGCTAGATGTTTAATTTGTCAACAAGTGAAAGCTAGCAGACAGAGACCAGCAGGACTGTTGCAGCCGCTAGACATCCCGAAGTGGAAATAAAAACACTTGAAGATGGACTTTGTGTCATGACTGCCTCGATCCCATGGAGGGAAGGACGCCATTTGGGTTATTGTGGACCGACTGACGAAGTCAGCTCACTTTATCCCCTTCAAGGTTGGTCTATCCACCGAGAAGTTGGCAGCACTGTACATGCGGTACATCTACCGGATTCATGAAGTTTCGGTAAGTATTGTGTCTGACAGGGATACCAGGTTCACCTCTCACTTCTGGAAGAGTTTGCATGACAGTTTGGTAACGCAACTGAAGTTCAGCACCGCCTACCATCCCCAGACTGACGGACAATCAGAAAGAACAATCCAGACGCTGAAAGACATGATGAGATCCTGCATCTTGGAATTTGGAGGGTCTTGGAAAGACTATTTGCACTTGGTAGAGTTCTCCTACAACAACAGCTACCAAGTTAGCATCGGTATGACACCGTTCGAGGCACTCTATGGACGTCATTGTCGCACTCCACTTGCTTGGGACGACGTAGGAGAACGGGTATTGCTTGGACCTGAGATGGTGACCGATGCAGCAGAGAAGGTAAAGATGATCAGAGACAAGCTCAGGATTGCCCAGGACAGACAAAAGCATTGGGTCGATAGCAGCCGACGGCCGTTGGAGTTCAAAAAAGGTGACAGTGTGTTCGTGAAGATCTCTCCTACCAGAGGAACCATCCGTTTCGGCAGAGCAGAAAACTAAGCCCCAGGTATATTGGTCCTTTTGAAATACTTAACAGAATTGGAGAAGTGGCTTACCGGATGGCTCTACCCCCAAGTCTCAAAGGCGTCCACAACGTCGTCTACGTTTCACAGCTGAGACGCTACATCCCGGACCCAAGCCACATCTTGGACCATTCGGAGCTGGAAATTTGACCCAGCCTCACAGTGCCAGAGAAGCCAGTGGCAATATTGGACAGAGGAGAGAAGAGAACCAAAAACTCTGTGACACCGATAGTCAGAGTTATGTGGCGGCACAATTCACCAGGCGAGTCTACCTGGGAGCGAGAAGACCAGATGCGGGAGCAGTATCCGTATCTGTTGAGACTTAAGGTAACCCTAACCCTGCCTTTAATTTCGAGGACGAAATTTTCTAAGGAGGGAAGATTGTGAAACCCTGATTTTTAATTTATTGGATTTTGCCAGTTAGCGATAATTAGTTTAGTTATTTTATTATTATTATTATTATTATTATTATTATTATTATTATTATTATTATTATTATTATTATTATTATTATTATTAGATATTATTACTATTATTATTATTATTTAGTCAAATTTAGGAAAGAAATATTATTTTAAAATTATCGTTGTTTTTTATTGTGGCCTTGTCCGATCCCGAGTTCGGACTCCGAACCTGAGTTCGAACCCGGTTCGATTTCCCGAAACCCGATCCTGATCCAATTCTTTTATTTCCTTTGAAATCCTAGTTAAAATTATATATATATCTTTTGGCTTGGTCACCGCGACCAAGCCAGCCACCCACTCCCCCTATTCTCCAGCACCCATTCTCTCTACTCCACATATTTCTTTTCCCCACTCTCATTTAAACAAATCACCCGCCACCATCACCACTCACGAACAGCACCTCCACATCTCCCCCACATCTTTTTTTCCCTCTCACTTTTTCTCACTCTCCTCTTCCCCAAGCCCCACGCGTGCCCTAGCTCCCAGCGGCCACCCCGGCGCCCGAGCCTCTCCCGTTTCCTCCGGCACCCAGCCGCGACCCCCGGCACCTAGGCGCCCCAGCCGGCCGTCCGCGTCTTCTCGCGTGCCCCTGGGCCGCCCACGCCGGCCGCCCTTGACCCCAGCGCCGCCGGCCCCTCCCCGCGCCGGCCAGATCTCCTCGGCGTGCCCCGGCCGCGTCCAGCGTCGCGCCGTCCCGCGGCTCCACCCTCCCGCACGTGCCTCCCCGGCCGAACCCCCTTGGCCGCGCCCCCTCAGCTGCCCCGACCCGATAGCGCGCCTCCAGCGCTTCCTCGCCGAGCTTCCCGTGTTTCTGCGGGTCCCCGATCTCCAGATCTGCTGTCCGGTTCATTCCCGTGCTTCCCGCGGTGTCAATTTTCGTTGTCCAGTACTGTCCGTGCCCGATCCGCTGTCCCGAGGTGATTCTCCGTTGCCCGCGTATTTTTTCTCTCATTTTCATCTGAGAGCTCTAGCCGAGCAATCCGAAGGTATACTTCCGTGTCCCCGTGTCCCTTCCGTAGTGTCAATGATGATACGGTTCCCGATTCCGTCCCGGGATTCGGTTGTATTTTCGGTTTCTTCGGATTTTAAACTTTCCTTCGGAAAGATTTATGTGGTTTGTTGTCTGTGAGAATTCCGAGTTTAGTTTCAAAATTTCGGAAACTAATATATTTGGGTTCTGTGATCTTTTTCCTAGTTGTTTCCGTGGTATTTTCGGGTTTTCCGAAATGTATTTCGGAAACGTTCTGTGAATGGGATTTTTCATATATTTTGTGGATGGAAATTACTTTCAGTGGGTTTCCCTAGTTTGGGATAATTATTTTGGTGTTTGTTGGCATTTTTCCAGTATTTGGTTGTCCCAGTTATAGAGGAAATGCTGCCCAAATTTTCTTAAAAAGTTTTGAAATATTTTCCAAAACCAGTTATTTTGCAAAGAAATTATTATGATTTTTTGTTTTTCGGGCGACGACCGTACCGGTCTGTGGGCCCTAGCAAAATGCAAACGAAACCGGTATTGTCCGGACGTTGAGGCATTAGCTAAAAAATGATATTTTGAACCAAGTCTGAGACGCAATTAATTATTATCTTTAATTTATAATTTTATTTTTAGAATGGGTACTGCTGTTAGTATTTTTGGTGCAGGGCTTCGGCCTGCTGAATGGACCGCTTCCCGGCGTTCAGGATTCACCCGAGTTTTATTATTAATCTTAAAATTCATTTATGTAAATAATTGTAAGGACATAAGCCCAGTTTTCTATTTTCTTTGCTGCGACCCTGTATTGTGTAGAATAGATTTTATTATTTCCTGGTTTGTTGGTTTGACGTAAACACGTAAAATAATAAACAACTAATTATTTTATAGAAATTAATATCATTTTCTCACATTAAATAATTAGAAAAATTACAAGTCTGTTATTTAAACAAATTCACGTTCTTCTCATTTAAAGAAAAATATTAGTTTATATATAATATTACAAAATACAACGTTTTGCCAAATTAACCGGTAATTGCCATTTTTCCAATTAATCAATAACCGACTTATTTTAATTAAATAACAACGAACGTAGAATTGCGACGTTAGACGATTTCCGGTGTAGAATAATTAATAAACTTAAAACCTAACTAGGGTCTACTTCTAGAGATTGTAACTAGCACCCCTAGAATGATTTCATATTGGTTCTAAGCCAAGGTTCTCAACTGTAGGATCTCGGAGACGAACCTGACATCCTCCTCGGAATCGACTTTACCGATCCAGTCAACTAAACAGAGGCAAGTTACGGTTATGTTTTCTTGTATTTATTTAGTAATTGTCTAGCTGCATGTTTAAACCACATTGCTACACGGAACCCTCTACTAGGGTTCAAATATTGATTGATTGATTGTGGAGATTGGGGGAATAGTGTAACATTTATGGCCAATATCTCTCATATTGTATATTGTGCGAGCTTACCCCTCTTACACACGGGAATAAGTCGTATCGCATCGCTAGGACGCTATTGTATAACCGAAGCCGGTCATAGACGATTACACATTCAAATCATATTGTTTTCAATTGTAGAATGCTAAAAAATATTGTTTAAACCTTTTAGCCTGCACTTTTCCATTATTATTTGAAATATGAGATACATATTCGTATTTGCTCCCTCCTGACTGGAGACAACATTTTTAGGTGATATTGAGAATATTGAGCTTTTGTACAATAGCTATTACGATCCGGTTCTGTACCTTGTGGTGTTGTCAGAGTCCCCTTGGAGGACGCAGGACCTGAGGCCAACGAGCCGACCACTTAGCTATTTATTTCCAGTTTCCAGTTTATTGTTCTTGGAATTTTGTTAATTTGAATTCAGCATTTTATTCCAGTCCTTTTATTTTCCAGTTGTACTTTTCAAATGTTGAATAAAAGTTTTAAAATTTTCGTATATTGAGTTGTGACAAATGCATAGATGTTGTTGTGAATACCTGCATATAGAACAGCTTACTGCCGCCGTCTCACAACGGTGTAGGCTGGGCATGATCCGGTTCGACCCATTAATTTGGGATCGGGTCGTGACAGTGGCAGATTTAGCCTCCACAGGCTCTGGACGGCTACTGATCGGTGGCGCTGGATGCACGTCGCGGTGGAGTGGGGAGGCTCAAGTGGCTGCTAATCCCTGACGATTCGAGATGGAAAAAAATCATGATCGCGTGTAAACACACGGTCCATAATTGAGTTGTGTTTAATCTCGTCCCTGTGATAAGTGCAACTGTGACGATGGGAGCACATGTGACTAGTCAGGAGCTAAGAGACTGATACTTGAGGGAGTTGCCTTGTGTGTTTCAAGCTAAATTATAGGAGACCTCATCCCGTAGGACATTCGCACTCGCATCAGAACCGTCGCAGTTGATGAAGAAGATAGAGTTGCGATCCAATGACATCAAACTTGAGGGGACGAAAAATTACTTAGGTTGGTCTAGGAGGGCGTTCTTGAACCTTCGGACCAAGGGCCTCAAAAAACATGTGAAGGAAGAGTGCACTGAGCCAAAAGATACGACGAGTGCTGAGTGGAACACATAGAGTCACCTTAATTCTCTAGTGGTTTCTTGGTTGCTGAATACTGTGTCTCCATCCATAGCTGGGATGGTGGAGTAATTCTGCAGTGCGGCTGAAGTCTGGAAGACATTAGCTAAGATGTACTTTAGAGCTGAAAGTGTCGTGATGATGATAAAAGTTGAGGAAAATTTGATGCCACCACACAGGGGGAGAAGACGGTACTCTAATATATGCAGCGGAGCTACTGTCGCTTATGGGCGGACTTGGACCACTATGATCTACTATCATTATAGAATTTGACAAATATTCTCCTTGGAAAGCAGTATCTTGAGCGTCGGCGGCTGGTCGTTTTCTCAAAGGCCTGAACTTACAGTTTGAGACGCGAAAGGCAGCAATGTGTCATCTGGCATCTCTTTCATCCCTAGATGAGGCTGTTGCATCGAAACAGGAGGAGATCAACAGAAGGTGATGAAAGGCGAGACCTCATCCATTGTCCACTCGGTGTTGGTGGTTCCCAGTACTCCGATCAGTGATGACAGGGAGTGCTACAACTATGAAAAGAAAAGGCACCTCAGCTATAACTGCTATCAGCCCCACAATTCTGGTTGTGGTCGAGGAGGCAGATGATAGAGAGGTGGACGTACAGGTCAAGGAGGCAGGGGACGTGTCGGCCGAGGAGGTGCTCACATTGCTGTGGCAGAGGAGTCCCAGACCACTACTAAGATGACTGAAGCTGAGATGACAGGGCTGGAAGAACTACGTCAGTTCAAGGTTCATGCTGAGAAGCCTAAGGGTAAGGGACAGGCCGCTTAGGATCTGGATGACACTACCTACCTTGTTAACTTTTCTGATTACGCTCATACGAGAAAGGCATTACGGTTTAGGCACTTGCATCCACTAAATCTCATGCTTGTTGGATAATAAACTCAGGTGCATCTAGACATATCACAGGTGTAGATAGTGAGTTTGCATTATAGTATCCAAGCAAGCATATGCATCCCGAGACAGTTCAGACTGCTGATGGGACATTCCAACCCATCAGGGGTATTGGCTCGGTCCATTGTACTTCATATGTTATTATGTCATCTTTATTGCATGTTCCTTCATTTTCGGTCAATTTATTTTCTGTTAGCTCTCTCATTGATCAATTGAATTGTACTGTTCTTTTATATCGAGATATGTGTTCTTTCCAGGAGAATGACACAAGAAAGAGGCTTAGGACTGGCATCAGATATGATGGACTTTGGTACCTGGACAAGGAGGCTGCAATGCTTGTTGCTTCTATTAGTGGAGGACCAGAGGCAGAAGCAATTCAATACTGCAGATTGGAGCATTTATCTTTTGATAGTTTGAATAAGTAAGAACCTAAGATGATGAATAAAGTAGGCAAAAAAATATTATTTTGTAATGTTTGTGAACCTAGGAAGCATACATGTTCTAGTTATAAAATGGTCGATGTCACGACCCGCTCCCCTTTTTTTTTAAACGGATACGAGACGTGTCCAAGCCAGCCTACGCCGCAGTGTCGGCGGTAGAACGCTGTTACGGCCATGAAGATCAAAATCACAAACAATGCTCATTCATAACATTAATTTAATTTACAAAGATCACAAGTTTTACATTTGTAGAAAAATATAAACTTGTACAAATATGGAAAGACTACAATTCATCTATCTAGCTAGTTTCTAGGCCTTTGTCTGCAAGTATTTCCGTCACTCCCCAAGCTAAGTGAATCCACGGCTAACCTGAAAATATTGGTTTCCAGTCAGGAATGGAACGAACACAATTCACTGAATGCAATTTCAAATAAAGAAGCTGACTATAAAACAAAGGTTAGACATCAATTATGAGTTTTGAAAATAAACAAAAAATACAGAAAAATAATAGTAAATAAAAGACACAACAGACTTTTCCCAACTGCTAGAAGTACCTTTGATATGTGATCGGTCTCGGGACAATTATGCGACACTGTCTACACTGTCTAAAGTTACACTGTCTACACTGTCTAAGTTATACTATCTACACTGTCTAAGTTACACTGTCTACACTGTCTAAGTTACAATGTCTACATTGTATAAAGCTACACTGTCTACAGAAAATATTGCAATAAAGAAACACTGTCTACAAAATAATAATCACGATATACACAATTTAAATGCAGTAATAATCATGGTCTACACTGTCAACTTGGCAATAAATAAATCACTGTCTATACTGTCTACAAGAAATAATAAATCACTGTCTACACTGTCTACACTGTCTAAGGTCAGATCACACATCGTTGGTACTTCTCATTCCCGACTCAACAATTTTAATAGAAAATAATTACATAACCAATGGCCAATCAATAAATATAGTGAAAATCAATATCGAAATGCAGACAATAAACTGTACTCGCCTGTGGTCCTTTGCTGGTAAAACCGACAATCTGAACTACTCAATGTGCCACTATAGTCAAAACCCGTACAACAGTCCCCGGAAGCTGAAATAAACAATACCAATGATCTCAGAATAGTCCAATTACCTAGGATTGCCTGTTCTTATGTCCAATTCTGGACACAGGGGCAAAACGGTAATTTTGGGCAAAAACGATGTCCGCCGTTGGACCCGCTTTGCACCGAAAAGCGTGCCAAAGTCAACGGTCTCTAAAGTCGTTAAACTACATGTCTACGGATCCAGTTTTCCGATACGAACCCAACCGTATGTCCAAAGTTGGGTTCCGACGGACCGTGCACAAAATCGTCCATTGAGTGGGACCGTGGGGCCCACAAAACGACAATTTTATCAATGATCTCAGAATCGGACCAAACTTGGCATGCAGGACCAGAAAAATGATACGGTTCTGTTGGCGCAAGTTTCATCTCGATCTGATGAGCGTGCACAAAGTAATTAGAGAATTTACAAAGTGTACGATACAGTGAATTTTGACGGATACGCATCAAATTCGTCGCGCACAAGCGACCAATTTGAATTCCGTCAAAGTCCACACGACCACAAACCCGTTACGCAGCTTTCGATGCTTTCGGTTCGCGACCACGTCGCCCGGTTTGGCGGGACGCACGTCGTGTGGATGAATTTTCTAATTTTAAAAATAGATTTTCGGTGAACTTCGGGATCGGATTTCTCGACACGTAGTCGATGAAATCAAATTCCGCAAAAGGGATTCGAAGCCCTACATGTTGTCAATAAACGCCTTCTAATAGGTTTTCGAAGTTTTGCATGGTTTGGAAGATAAATAATTACGAGGTAGGCTAATTCAACTGTTTTCTGTCCTATTTTTAAACAGGTTTTCGACGATTTCAACTCGAATTTTCTCGAGTTTCGGATCGCTAGAATCTAAACCAATTGATAGGAATTAGAGAGGGTTAAATCAAGATCATACCAGAGCAATTGGTTCGGGAAACGATCGATCGTACGTCGGGAAAAAGCCTCGCGAAATCGGTCCTCCGCAGCTACTGCTGCTGCGTTTCCATCCACGCGCTCGCTCGTGCGCGCGCGGCCGCACGGCCCTTGTCAGCGCTCCGGCGTTCGCCTGGGTTCGCGATCGACGCGTGGAGAGCGTCCAGTCGGGGGTCGGCGCTGCTCCTTTAGGGTTTGAGAAAAACTCTTCTCGATCTCTATTTCTCTATACATAGTAGTCGGCTGAAGACTACAGTTCGGTTTCCATTAAACCGCATGGGTGTCTCGGGCTCGGGACGAAAAGTTCGAGTATTAGCTGGGCTGGGGGGAATGCTTGGCTGCGTGGGAGCTTGAGCCTGCTTGGGCTCGGTTGGGGAAACTGGGCTTTTGCTATGCTGGAGAGCTAAGGCCTGGGGGGAGTTGGGCCAGCGCCGTAATGGCTCGGCTTGGTTTGCTATGTTATATGAGGCGTGCACGGTGGACTTATAGCTGATGGCAACCACCACAATTTGGACTAAGCTGATGTATCTTTGCATGCATGCATGTTGTTGTTGCAACAACTTGCAACTAATATACATTGAATGAATTGAATTAAATTTCAATTCAATTCAATTCAGCTCAAACATTATTTCATTTCAATTCAATACATACTAATATCATAATAATAACCGAGGTCATCACCATTTGCACTTGTTGCTTTAGGCAGTGGTACAAGTCATATGTGGAGGGCAGAGTGTTGTTGTGCACGCATTTACACCCATATATATATTATATAATATATATATATATATATATATATATATATATATATCGTGTATGATGTGTATGATATATATTAGATATATATATATATTATAGATATGTATATATATAGATATTATTACACAATACACGATATAATATATATATATGTATATCTATATATATATATAT
>JANAVB010028800.1:0-45000 GCA_029216955.1 Iris pallida
TTTTGGCACACTTTTCGGTACAAAACGGGTCCAATAACAGACACCAATTTAGCTCAAAATTACGATATTGCTCCTAGTGTCCATAATTGGACTTATGGGTAGGTGATCTTAGACATTTCTTTTATTCCAAAAATGTTGGTGTTGTCTTTTTCATCATCCGAGGATGTTTGCGAAAGTTGGCTTTCATTGCTTCACTGATCTGATGGTTCGAGTTACTAGATACTGCCATTTTGTATACCACCTCTGGCAAAATACCTTGTCATCTACTATTTATTTACTTTAGCTCACCATATTACATACATTTATTTATTATCATTTAATTTCTACAATATAAAATCATGCTTCTAGTCGTATTTGATCGCAAGTAACTGTTTAGTCATAATTTTGTTTCTTTTGTTTACTATATGCACATTTGACCTAGAATTAAGAGGCCACCTTTGTTTGTGCTGCATTTATTGGCCTTGACACATATATTCTATGAGTCACGAGTTACATATAGATCTCGTAATTGGGTATCAACTGGCCAGCGGCACATATGGGACGAACGTTAGGCTATAACTACTAATCGGATTGCATGATAGAAAACTAGTAGTTATTAGAGTTAGGACATTGGATGGGGAGAATACAATTGGATGTTGACCTCCTCCCTATCTATCATAGACTCGCTCGTCACTAAGGAACGATAGATAGACTATATGTTATACACTCGTTCGTCACTAAGGAACGATAGGTAGACTATATGCTATACACTCGCTCGATACTGAGGAATGGTATATAGTATTTAGACTCTCTACTAAGGTACTGTTTATTTTATCCTGACTGACTTGGAGATTATGCGACCATGCACTAATCTCGATTGTATTACACGTAGAGTGGTTAGGTGACCTTTATCCGTTTAGGTATAGGTACTTTTGGTTAATGTACTTATGCCTGATCGCGACTTGGAATAGTATTTTGTCACAAACTAGTGTGCCACACCTTATCCTTATTTAGTTGTAGGTGTGGTTCACTACTTCGATGATAAGATACTAAAGCTTGTTGTGGTCCGGATACTATATCGGATTATGGCATGGAAAGATACTTCATCATGGATTAGGATGACATCTCCTGTCATTATTTGGTTGGTGGGTTGGTACGCTAATTCAAGGATGGAGTATTGGACCCTGTTATGATCTGAATGACACTCTTGAGCAGTTTATATTCAGTTATATGGCATGTTTTTATGTATCTTGTTACGTCCCTCTGAGGACCTGGTGATATTTCCAGGGGTGTGTGTGTTTTCTTGACTTCCCACAGGAATTCCTGCCAAGATCGTGGTCTTCTCCTTTCTATTGAAGATGACATGCTCTTGGATCATCCTTGCTACTTGCACTCCTTATTTTGTTATTTCCTAATTTTAAAGTTGGAAGTGGATTTGTCTCCATCCAACAACTTGTACAGTGATAATTCATATTTATTTATAATAACTTATTTTTTAATTTTGTGGATGAGAATAGTTTGTCGTGGACATACTACATTTACATCTTACATATAGTTATTATACGGCTGACATATTTATGAACCTAGTCCTACGTATTTTGGGACTGGGGCGTTACATATTTTTGTGATGGCCCATGCAGGTCAACGAATAAATTGTTTGGTTACATAACTGTACCAAGCAAGCATGCATATAGGATTAGAGTCTAGGATCTCATCCGCATGCTTGATCTTCTTCCTTGATTCAGTTTTTGAACTCTCATTTAACTGCCTTGATTTGTATTTTGTTTGATTCCTTTCTACCGTAAATTTATCTTTTTCGTTAGTGCTTGATAGAGGTTAACAAGATGACTTGTACTAGGTATATATGTTCCATTGTTTAATCATACTATTAGTTGATCTCTTATAAGTTGGATAGAATGCCTCACAACCTAGCATTTCCTTTGTCCTTATGACCCATTAGGGAGGACACTAATAGGTTTACCTAGACTATAGAGTTTAGAGGTCTCTAACCCATTTGGTTGACCATGGCCTTAGATAAGAAGATAGTTGAACAACTATAGAGGCATGAACACAGGATGAGTCTTAGATTCTGTTAAACTTGAACTACTTGTGCTTTCTTTCAATCATAATCTCGCGTACTTATAATTTTGGACTATCTTGATTGATGCTGCTATTATAGCCTAGTTTTAATGTAAGCTTATTATTTTATTGGGCTTGTTCTGGACATATGTTTTATTGGAGACGCCCATTAATACATTGTTTAATTAGAATCAAGGTATTAAGGTCTGATCAACCTTAGTGCACTTGGTTCACTCTTCATATGATTATTCTGCGTGGATTGAGATATAGTTGACAAATATATTTTCACTCTAGGATCTCATCCACAACAGTCTTAACAACTCTCTTTGAATTATTCAATCGTCTTTGGAACCCTGTATTTGCATTCGATCCGATCTCCCTTAAACTTTTTACTATTTTCGTCTTTACCTATTTTGAAAAAACAAATGCTTGTGCTTGAGAGAAGATAGACACAGAATGTCCCTCTTTGTTTGCCATAGCACCTATGGCCATGACAGCTATATATACACAAGTATAGTTAGGCATCGACCAAGCCATGAGTATACGTCCTATGTATCCTGATTGGCTTCAAGTCGTTCTTTGAAATATTTTGACCAATTTCTTGCTTGGCTTGGTCATAACCTTGATTGATATGGTTCGATCAACCCGACCCTAAGTACCAGCTAGAATAACTCAGAACAGGTCTATTAGACATCCTATAGTACATCTGCAGTGACATAAAGAATTTACCATGGCTGTGATAGGCATCCATCGTAGGAGTAGGGATACGGTAGGCATTTTCCTAGTTACGCCATTGAGACACAATTTATTATTAGAGCTACACGCTAGTTTAGTTGTCTTGCATAATGTAATTACCTCGGCCTCACAATATTAGGATTCACTAGTTAGCATCAGCATTGTATAAACCCTACATTCAACAAGATTATTGCCAACCGTATGACCGAGCTTCTCCCCAAGATTATCTCTGAAGAGCAAAGCGGTTTTGTATGCGGTTGTAATATCTTAGACAACATCATGCTGGCTCAGGAGATGATCACTTGCATAAAATTTCTGTCTAGGGGAGGGAACATTGCCGTCAAGCTGGACATGGAGATGGCATACGACGGGCTTGACTGGCAATTCATGATCTGGGTGTTCAAGGCCATCGGGTTTTCAGAAATTTGGACTGACATCGTGTGGAGATCGATCAGTAACTCGTGGTTCTCCACTGTAGTTAATGGTTAAGCTGAGGGATTTTTCAAATCTAGCCAGCGGTGTCAGACAAGGCGACCCATTATCATCCACCATCTTCATCATAGACGCTGAAGCACTGAGCAGAAATCTGAATAAAATGGTTGGTTCCCCGCAATTCCAGCATTTTCACACCTCTAGCGGCTGCCCGATCAGAACCCACCTAGCATATGCTGACGACATTCTCGTCTTCTCCTCCGGAGATGCCGGGTCCGTCGAGGTGGTTAACAACACGCTGCAGAGATACTCCTGTCACGACCGTACCCAATATTTGGGCATGAACCATGCACACGCCCAGTCTTCGCCGTAGAGTCGGCAGTAGAATGCTGTAACAATATGATGAACAACCACGCATAATGATAGTCCACACTTGGGAACCAACAATACCATATCACAACTCAGCTCTAAAGATGAATATAAATAGAACCATCTCATAATAGAAAATGTGTGATGTTTAAAGAACAAATAAAATCTCAACCACATGTCTCAAAGTCAACTAAGTATCCACTACAATGTCTCAGCACTAACTAAATATAACTAAGCTAGCGCAGCAGGATCAGATGTTGTGTACTCCTCCTGATAGGCAAAGTCTGTCTCTACGGTATCTCCCAAGTACGGGCCATACTGGTCAGGGCACACGACCTCTTCGCAATCACCTAAAAATTTGTTTGGTTACCCAGTCAGGATGGAACGAGTACAATTCACTGAATGCAGTTCTAATATATGAAAATGACTATACAACAGAGGTTAGCCTTTAAATATATGATTTGGAAAATATACTAAGAGAAGACAGATTAAAACTAAATATAGAAAGATAATAAATGAAATACAAAGGAAATACTCACCGACTGACTAACTGAAGTACTCTTGATATGTGACCGATCTCGGGACAATTACACGACACTGGCTATGATATTTACACTGTATAATGTAACACTGTCTACACGGTATAATGCAATAATGAATCACTGTCTACACGGTACAATGCAATGATAAAACACTGTCTACACGGTATACACTATATAAGGTCAGGTCACACATCTTTGGTACTTCACCTCTCCGACACGACAAAATATATCAAAACATAAGACGGAAATCATATATCTAATTTCTAACAATGAGGCATAGTAAAGATTAATATCGAAAACAAACAATAAACTGTACTCGCCTGTTGTCCCGAGCTGCTGGCACTGGTTAGAGTCCAAATCGAGATCCAAATAACCTATTTAAGGAATCACAGAGTCAAGATACAATTGATATGAAAGGTTGTTATTCAATCTAAAATTTGCCCTATTGGTTTAGTTTCTCTATTCCCTTATCCTTCTTACTCGTATTATTAGCTAGAAAGGTAGCCTACTGTTATCTAGTGGTTCTGATGTGTTTATACCCCCTTCATGGACCTTCATTGCTCACTGTGTATTTTTATATACCTCCAATTGAGGCATGCTTATCTACCTGGTAGGTGCCCTAAGTGAATTACTTACTAAGTGCTCGTACCCGACATTAGATGTAGGTTCAGCAAGCCTTCTCCCTCTCTCACAATGGTTACAGGGAACCCAAGGGTGTTCCCACATGTTAGTACCCATTGGTACAAGGGGATTCATGTGACAGTATTCGAAAAATAAAAGGAAGTACACATGTCTTTATATAAAGAGTGTCTCTGTGTATTCAAGTAAAGGGTTCTCCTATTCATATTAGGTACACACTTGATGCTGAATATACATCCCTAATCCGCTAGTGGACTGTAGGATAAAACGTGGGTTTGAACCTGGGTATCGAGATTTCACCTGATACCTAACCTCACCAAAACTACTCTGATACTTAGGCATTGGGTTTGGTATCAGGTATCAATTGGTCATAAAAATCATGCCTAAACTCAACGTGATACCAGTGTACCCCTTCTTCTGCGTATCGGATCTGTCATGGAAAGAGTATGGTTCCAAAACCCAACCAATTTCAGGGTTCGGATACGAAGTTAACTGGGTCTGATACCAAGGAGTACCATTCAATATCGAGTGCCATTCCTGATACCAGGATAATCTGCTGACCTGTGTCCTTGCTGTGAGTCCCTATATGACAATCAAAAGATATACAACTTAACGCTATATCAATGAATCATGGTAACTCTATTTTCTATACTGAGTATACATACATCGTCAACAGATACTCGAGGCTCTTAAATACCAGATACTCAATTCATGTGTTACCAAGGACGAACTCTGATGCATAGAGACATTACAGGTCAGGCAGGAACATAGGTCGAACTGGTTGTCAAGTATTGGCCTGATCGAGCAGGATTCGATTATGACCACTGGTGTGTTGAGCACAGGTACATGGGTACCCAGGCAAACATCAAGGCATGTAATCACGGCCTAAAGTTTATTACGAATTCCTACGAACTCCTACCAGTTTCACATTACCCAGTATTTGTTCCTAGCTTAGGGTTGAATAGAACATGGTGTTGCCTGTACCCACAGTAATACTAACAGGTGCTTAGACTCTCTATAGGATACTCCTATGCTAACCTAGTAAAGACCCCATGTGAGGACGCTACCAAAGTGTACCCCTATTTGGTTCCTGATTTGTATGTTAAACTTATAGAACTTCACATCTGGACATAGGACTCTAGTCCCTTAGCCTGCCTCTTTGTACATGCTTCCCATGTTTCCACTTAGGAAGAACATCAAGCATCTACCAACCCTTTCTATTCTAGTGTTTAATAAAAGCATATATTAACCTGGCAAATCGAAGAGTTGATGAACTTACCTCTGGTTGCACAACTCAACTGCTATTGGCTTCTACCCGAAGGCTCTCTGCGGCAGGGAAAGGTGAGAATTCTAGGGTTAGCAGGGGTTTTGGGATCGGTTGTTATATACTAGGGTTTGGATTAAATCAATGGAAAACTGATAAAGAGATTTGAATTTAAACTAAGTTTGGTTTATCTCTTGGTAGTTGAAAAAACATTTGAATTTGAACAGGGTTTAAGCATCAGCATCTGGGATTTGAAATGGTCGAACTGATGGAGGGTTCAAGTTTGGTCTTTTTGTATAAAGGCCCTTGAAAAATTTAATATTTGTAAGAAGTGTATATCTAATCTATTTGATTTTTGTGAAAACTTATTCACTCCATAATCAATAATAAAAAAAATAAAGAAGTATTAGCAGAATTGGATGAAGAGTTTACAAATCTACCCCCCTTGAAAAAATTTTGTCCTCGAAATTTAAATTGAGCACAAGGTGGAAATGTACCTCAGGCCTCAAAAAGGTAGAGGTAATGCTCGCGCATCTCATCCTCTCTCTCCCATATGGATTTGCCTCGGGAGTGGTGCCTCCACGCGACACGAACCAAGGGAATCGTCTGATTCCTCAGGACCTTCTCTCTGCGGTCCAAAATTTCTACGGGCTGCTCCTGGTAACTGAGACTCGGTCCCACCTCGATCTTCGAATGATCCAAGACATGACTGGGGTCTACCACGTATCGTCTCAGCTGAGACACGTGGAACACGTTGTGCAGTCCTTCTAGAGCAGGCGGCAAAGCTAATCGGTATGCCACTGCACCGATCTTCTCAAGGATACAAAACAGCCCAATAAATCGTGGGCTGAGCTTACCGCCTCCACCGAAACGAATCGTGCCAAGTGTTGGAGATATCTTCAAGAACACTAAGGTACCAACCTAAGTTCACAACATGTTACAAAAAATCCTACACATATACATGTAGTTATATTAAGGTAATTCTATACCTCAAACTCCAACGGCCTACGGTGATTGTCGGCCCAGTGCTTCTGTCTGTCCTGAGCCACGCGAAGCCGCTCTCTAATCAGCTTGACTTTATCTGCAGCATCTACTACCATCTCTGGTCCCAACAGCGCTCGCTCGCCCACGTCGTCCCAAGATAGCGATGTACGACATCTCCGTCCATACAGTGCTTCAAACGGGGACATCTCGATGCTAGCGTGGTAGCTTTTGTTGTAGGAGAACTCCACGAGGTGAAGGTGGTCCTCCCACGAGTTGCCAAAATCTGGCACGTACGTCCGTAGCATATCCTCGAGCGTCTGAATGGTCCGCTCTGACTGTCCATCCGTCTGCGGATGATAGGCGGTGCTGAACTTGAGCGTTGTGCCCAAGCTTGTCTGTAGACTCTTCCAGAAGTGAGATGTGAATCTACTGTCACGGTCTGACACGATACTCACTGGCACCCCGTGCAGCCTAACTATCTACTTCACATAAAGCTCCGCCAACTTCTCTGTAGATAACCCAACTTTGAATGGTATAAAGTGGGCCGATTTGGTCAACATGTCAACGATGACCTAAATCGCATCTTTCCCTCCTGAGGACCTTGGAAGACCGGAAACAAAATCCATGGTGATATGTTCCCACTTCCATTCGGGTATCGGTAGTGGATGCAACAATCCTCCTGGTCTCTGCCTCTCGGCTTTGTCCTGCTGACATACTAGGCTTCTAGAAACGAAGCGGGCCACTTCTCGTTTCATACCATACCACCACACGTGGTTTCTCAGATCCTTGTACATCTTGTTGGCTCTTGGATGTAGAGAATACTGGGAACGGTGTGCCTCCTGCATAACTTCTTCACTAAG
Organism: Iris pallida; assembly: GCA_029216955.1. Taxonomy (NCBI): domain Eukaryota; kingdom Viridiplantae; phylum Streptophyta; class Magnoliopsida; order Asparagales; family Iridaceae; genus Iris; species Iris pallida. The sequence goes on from JANAVB010028800.1 coordinate 7,884, forward strand.
CTCACCACTAGGTACACAAAGTCTCGTCCCGTGCCTCAACTAACCATCCTCTGCAATAGTAAAGTCGTCTAGCAAATCAGCCCGGGCCTGTGCTATGATGTTTTTCAGCTGCTCGTCCTGGTGCTGTGCCTCCCGAATTCTGTCCATCAGTCCTGACTGAATCTGCATGCCCATCATCTGCATCTCGGCCCCTGGAATGACGATCTCGATGCCCAAACTCTCCAAGTCCGCTAATAAGTAACAATCTCGAGTCAAGCACATTGCTATGGGATACCTGCTCAAAGCATCCGCAACAACGTTGGCTTTTCCCGGGTGGTACTGTAGAGAAATATCATAGTCACTCATCAGCTCAAGCCATCTGCGCTGCCTCATGTTCAACTCCTTTTGTGTGAAGACGTACTTCAAGTTTTTATGGTCAGTGAAGATTTCTACTCGCTCTCCGTACAAGTAATGTCTCCATAACTTCAAGACGAAGATCACGGCTGCCAACTCTAGGTCGTGTGTGGGGTAGTTCTTTTCATGCGGTCTCAACTGTCGAAACGCAAAGGCAATCACTCTCTTGTTCTGCTCTAACACACAACCCAGTCCTTTGTCCGAGACATCACTGTAAATGGTGAAACCTCCCGACCCCGAAGGCAACGTCAAAATTAGAGCTGTCGTCAGCCTCTTCTTCAACTCATCGAACGCAGCCTGGCAGTCCTCTGTCTACACGAACTCTATATCCTTTCGAGTGAGCCTAGTCATCGGCTCCGCAATCCGAGCGAAATCTTGTACGAACTTTCGATAATACCCTGCCAATTCCAAGAAGCTTCGTATCTCTGCCATCGTAGTCGGAGTAGTCCAAGCTTCCACAGCTGCAATCTTCTTTGGATCGATAAATATATCGTCCCCTGTCACCACATGTCCAAAGAACTCTGCCTTGTCCAAGAAAAACTCATATTTCGAGAGTTTTCCATAGAGCTGCTCCTTCCTAAGGGTCTCTAGCACGATCCTCAGATGTTCCTCGTGTTCTTTCGGTGTTTTCGAGTAAATGAGTATGTCATCTATAAACACCACTACGAACTTGTCAAGGTACGGGTAGAATACCTTGTTCATCAAGTTCATGAAGACTGCTAGGGCATTGGTTAACCCGAATGGCATCACCATAAACTCGTATTGTCCGTACTTGGTCCGGAAGGCAGTCTTCGGTATATCTTCTTTCTTCACCTTCAGTTGGTGGTAACCCGACCTCAGATCTATCTTCGAGAATACCTGTGCGCCGCTCAATTGATCGAAGAGATTGTCAATCCTCGGTAATGGGTACTTGTTCTTGATAGTATGATTATTCAAGGTTCGGTAGTCGATGCACATCCGCACCGTACCATCTTTCTTCGGCACAAAAAGAACGGGGGATCCCCATGGTGACAAACTCTCTCTGATGAACCCCTTCTCTAGCAATTCATCGATCTGCTTCTTCAATTCTTCAGCTTCCTTGTTGTTGATCTGATACACAGGTTGTGCCATTGGTTCTGCGCCTGGCACCAGATAAATAGCAAACTCGATGTCCCTATCTGGCGGTAATTCCGGTAAGTCCTCAGGAAAAATGTCCATGAATTCCGCGATGATGGGATGCGGTGCCTCTTCCTCCTCAATCATAGCTCCGCAAAAAGCCCCACTCTGATGCTCTATTGCCCCTCTGTCGAACTCGAATGCAGACTCCCCAGGAGGACTGAATACAACACATCCTCGGTGGCAGTCTATACTGGCATAATTCTTACTCAACCAATCCATCCTGAGAACAATGTCGAAACTCGGTAGTGGCATTAGGAGTAAGTTAGCGCGCAACACCCTACCTCCCAAGGTGATACGGCGCCTCATGCAAATATCCTTGACTAGGATAGCGCCTCCGCCCGTCATAATTTTACAACTACCACCCAAGGGTTCAGAGGCTATGCTATGCTTGAATACAAAAGCTACAGAAATAAAACTGTGGGACGCACCCGAATCAAACAAAGCTATAACGGAGAAATATTCGAGAAGTATGGAACCTGCTATCACATCTGGTGTAGGGTCGGGCTCCTCAATAGCCATGGCAAAAGCTCTGCCCTGGTGGGGTGCTCCTCTCTGCTGGTGCTGCGCGAATCGCTGTTGCTGAGTAGGGAGTGGTGGACCTCGCGGCTGGATGGCGGCTGGTGGTCTAGCTGGTCCTCTCTGTGCTGGAGATGCCTCACGTCCTGTCCGATCGGGGGCCAGTGCGTAATCCTTTAGCTGATGTGAAGGTGATCCGCAGTATATACACGATCCAAGCCTCTGTCTGCAGTCGTCCCAAATGTGTCCGGTCTTTCCGTAAAAAGTACAATACAGGGCCTGCTGGAACTGTCTCTGTGGCTGCTGTGTCTGAGCTCTGGTCGGGCCTCGGTTCTGCGGATGGGCTGGGGCTCTACTAATAACTGGAACTGCTGCTGGTGCTGGAAGGTCCTCGGCTGAATTTGGGGATGATTTGCCGGTGTTGACTGGTTGTTGCTTCCTCCGAAAGTATCTCGACTCCTCTTTGGCCTATAATTCAGCTCTTCTTCTACAGCTTGGGCTACCTCCAGGATCTCCTCGTAAGTAGTGGCTCGGCTGGTGGCAATGGCTAAGCGAATCTCATGAGATAATCCTTTCCTGAACCATCTGGCCTTGCTCTCTGGGGTGTTGACCATACTCTCCGCAAAGCGGCTGAGACGGGAAAACTCCAAAGTGTACTCGTCGACGGTGAGATTTCCTTGCTCCAAGTGCTCAAACTGACTCACCAATGCCTCTTGTGCTACGTCGGAGTAGAATTTTTTCTTGAATAGCCGATTGAATTCCTTCCAAGTCACGTCTGGAGTAGAAAATCGGGGCTCGTCTTGGTACCATGTCCGTACGATGTCAAAAAGTTGTCCACTAGCTGACTCCACTTTTAGATCTTCTGAGACTTGGGCCATCTTCAGGTATCGCTCAACGTTCTTCAACCATTCATCAGCGTTGATAATTCCCTCTGTCCCATGGAACTCTCTGGGCCTGAGGTCCATAAAGTTCTTGGAAGTTCCAGGGCGCTGTTGGGGAGCATCTCTTTGCTGAAGAGCCTCTCGCAAGGTATCGCGAAAGATGTTGGCCTGTTGTTGGAAAATTCCCAGGAGTGTAATATTGTCCAGTATCGGTGGCGGGGGCAAAACAGGTGTCGGGTACATTCGCTGGCACTGGATGCATGGTAGGTGCTGGGTACATAAAGGGTGTCTGATGCATCATAGGCGCCGGATACATCGCTGATGCTGGATGCATCGTAGGTGATGGTAGACTGCTGGTGCCGGGTACATGGTAGGTGGAACAGGTGCTGGAGGAGGAATGGGTGCTGGTACTGGAGTCTGTCACGACTCGCACCCAGTATAGCGACACAAGAAGTGGGTACGTCCAGCCAAAGCCGCTATGTCGGCGGTAGAACGCTGTCCTAGGTTACAACATCTAACACAGCATAAGTATAACTGCACAAGATATACTCTCCTCACGGAGGACAAATAGAAGGTACATCTCAATCACAATCAAAGGTAGAAATAGTACGATATCATAGATATGAAAATCTCAAAGGAAGTACAAACAGAAAGGGAAATAAGTCTAAGTGTCTATACGACACAATAACAACAACAAAACATAAAATAGCTCAAGTCTCAAATGACAACAATAAGGTAAGATAAAGCCTAACTAAACTAGTCTAGGCAGTAGGGGTGATCTCATCAGCTAGAGCTGGGTCCTCCTAAGAGTCCAGCTCGTAAGTGTCGTCTAGGGCTGCTCCATAGTACGTAGGACAGAAATCCTCGGCATCATCTGTAATATTTTCAATAGGTCCAGTCAGGACAGGAACGAGCACAATACATCTCACGCGGTTCATATCATAGCAGGAAATGTAAAGCATACAAAAGAGCAAGATACACGAACTGTAAGAAGATGTACACGAAAACAAGAGAGATATTTGTAACTGGAAATATATACATGATAAGTAAGAACTGTAAGTGACTAGCGATTCAGAGCACAAGACGGTTATGTAAATAGCACGATGTTGCATACGAGTAATCTACAGAGGTTCACACGAGTAACTACAAGATTGATCACATAACCACTTCTACTCTTCCGTCCCCAATCAATACACAAGGATCCAGTCAAGTTATGTTATTGCACACGAAGTATAGTTGTACACGATGATCATGTGAGCACATGAGAGTACACAATTTCACATGATTTGTACACGAATAATACGAACACAAGAAGTACACGATGCCCATGATAAAGTACACGAACATGAAATACCCGATGTATCCGATGAGGGGATAACATCGCATGAGAGATCCATATAGTACTAATCCGTGATAACAAGTATTAGCATCAAGTAAAGTAATCTAGAACATGATTATAAGTCCTAGCAAGTATGAAAAGATCAGAGAATGTACTCGCCTAAATCTGAATGTCCGTGAGAAAATAAAGTCCGAAGCGAGGTAACTGAGTCCTATTTAGAGCAACACAAGTCATGATGTATACAAAAAGATTATAATTTGAAGAGTATAATGCATCTACATGTTTCTAGGTCAATCTAGGCCAAAGTCAACTCTTGGTCAACTCTGGTCAACTCTAAAAGTCAAACTAGGTCAACTCTAGTCAAATTTGGTTAAACTAGTTAGGGTTTGGTCAACCATGCTCAACTAGTCTAAGTTAGTCTAATCTAGGCTTAAATAAGTCAATCTAGGTTATGTACAATACATAATACCTACACTACATTCACATTCAATTTTCCATTCACATATATAAAATATATATATGTAGGGTATATATATAGGTTGTGTGTGTGTGTCACACAGAGATATGAGGGGTACACTCTGCAACAATGTAAACAAAACATGGTCTAAGTTACCATATACACTACAACACATAGATATACATGTATATGTATATATTATTTAGAGGGGGTAAAGTGTATATGTGTGTGCATATACATTGTATAACAGTAGGTAAGGTTGGACCTCTAGTTACATACATGTATACATCCATACATACATATCTACATACATTCATATATACATTTATATATACATTCATCTACATACATTCATATATATACATTTACCTTAGTTTTCCTTTTCTGATTTTACCAATCATATAACACTACAACAAAAAGACCTATTAATGACGCTTGATAAGTGGTTTTCATGACGGCTGATGTGGAAGCGTGATCAATGTTCAGCAAGACTAGAATCTATGACGGTTTACATTAAAAACATTGAAAGTGCTCCAGTGATACGAGCGTTATACAAAAAAAGTACGAAAATTTAAGTTGAAACCTCGACTCCCCCGCATTTCTTCCGCACTTACGAAAAATTCTAAACCCTCTCTCTTTCTCCTTCTCCTTCTCCTCCCGCTCCCCAACTCCCCTCAGCCCACTCCCCGCTCCCCAACTCCCCTCAGCCCGCTCCCCGCTCCCCGCTCTCCAACTTCCCTCAGCCCGTTCCTCGCTTCCCTCGGTTACAGACTCCACAGCAGAGGGAAGGTTGTCACCGGCGTAGCCTTCACCACCAGTTTGTCCTAAAATCTCGATCATTGCTTATTTTATGCCCTAAATTCAAAAATATCCTAATTTTTGACAACCATACATGCATCCATCTCTCCAAAATTAGGGTTCTTAATTTTAGGGTTTCCCGACGTCTCCGTCCACGTCGGCGATGATCCGAAAAAGGGTTGCATCATCGTTGACTTCTCTTGATTAAGTGAGTGATTTTGATTTAGATTTTTTCCCTAAAAAAAGATTTTGTTGGGAGTGTAAGTTTTTCCCTAAAAATTAGGGTTCTTAATTTTTGATTTGGATTTTTTTCCCTAAAAGGGTTCTTTGATTTTTTTTCTGTTTGTTCTTGTTCAAGGGAGTGTAATTACATTTGGGGAGCCGAGTCCGAAGCCTCTCCACAGTTGTAGCCGCGACCCAGCACGGCGCTGTGCGTGCCTGCGAGCCGAGTCCGAAGGCTCCCTTCGGATTCCGACACCAAATTCTGGGGTATAAATTCTAAACTCTTGATTGATTTCAGTTTTTGGGTTTATTTGTTTGTCGATGATGTTGTTGGATCTCGATCCCTACATAAAAAGGGATTTATTTTGTTTATTTTGTTTGTCGATGATGTAGCCTCTCCACAGTTGCATCCGCGACCTGGCGAGGCGCTGTGTGTGCCTGTGAGCCGAGTCTGAAGGCTCCCTTCGGATTTCGACACCAAATTCTCGGGTATAAATTCTAAACTCTTGATTTATTTCAGTTTTTGGGTTTATTTTGTTTGTCGATGATGTTGTTGGATCTCGATCCCTACATAAAAAGGGGTTTATTTTGTTTGTCGATGATGTTGTTGAATTTATACACCAAATTTTGGGGTATAAATTCTAAACTCTTGATTGATTTCAGTTTTTGGGTTTATTTTGTTTGTCGATGATGTTATTTGGCTTGACGATCCTACGATTGTCTTTGTTTGTGAAGCGGGAATGATCTTTAGATCATGTTCGGTTCTTTACTTGCTGTTGGATCATTTTCGGTTTCGGGTTACCTAGCTGCTGTTGGAATTATTTGTGATGCATGCATTGTTGGTTTGGATTTCTTGTATAAATTGTTGCTTGGGTTCTCCTTCCTATACTTGCTGTGGGATGTTGGTTTAGGTTTTCCTTATTATACATGTTGGGTTGGAAAAGATTTTTTTTGATGTAGGAGATGTTTTGCTATTTGGATTAAAATTGTTGGTTGGGTATCTATTATGCATGATGGGTTTAACTTGGTACTGTGGGTGTTTTTGTTGGGAGCTTTTCGATATAAATCACATGCGGTATATATTAGTTGGGAGTATTTCTATTTCGGGATTGACATCTCCATTAGCATGCATGTGTCGTTGATTTTGGAACTACGTCCACTATGCCATGCCTGGATGTTTTACTTTATTTATCGATTTTGGTTTTTATTAGAGTACTCTGATATTCTTGTGTTGGTCGTTCGACCAAATGAACCAAAGCGTTGCAGATCGTATCGGATACACTGGCTCCATGTCGGGACGTGTCCTATACGTATTATGGCACGCTAGTACAGCAGATGTTGATTGATCCTTATCTGAGACATCTTATATATCTTATTTCGTTTCTTTTCGTTGTCGTAGTTCGTATGTTGGTACTGTTGGGTTGTTCATTCTGGGTGCAGGTACGCTCGTGTTTGTACGAGTCGACACTGGACACGAATGTGAGGATACCTTCGTGTCGATGATGTAGCCTCTCCACAGTTGCAGCCGCGACCCGGTGAGGCGCTGTGCGTGCCTGCGAGCCGAGTCCGAAGGCTCCCTTCGGATTCCGACACCAAATTCTGGGGTATAAATTCTAAACTCTTGATTGATTTCAGTTTTTGAGTTTATTTTGTTTGTCGATGATGTTGTTGGATCTCGATCCCTACATAAAAAGGGTTTCAATCGACTGATACGTGTTGGGTTCGATTTTGGCTTGACGATCCTACGATTGTCTTTGTTTGTGAAGCGGAAATGATCTTTAGATCATGTTCGGCTCTTTACTTGCTGTTGGATCATTTTCGGTTTCGGGTTACCTAGCTGCTGTTGGAATTATTTGTGATGCATGCATTGTTGGTTTGGGTTTCTTGTATAAATTGTTGCTTGGGGTCTCCTTTCTATACTTGTTGTGGGATGTTGGTTTAGGTTTTTCCTATTATACATGTTGGGTTGGGAAAGATTTCTTTGCTGTAGGAGATGTTTTGCTATTTGGATTAAAATTGTTGGTTGGGTATCTATTATGTATGATGGGTTTAACTTGGTACTGTGGGTATTTTTGTTGGGAGCTTTTCGATATAAATCACATGCGGGTATATATTAGTTGGGAGTATTTCTAGTTCGGGAATGATATCTCCATTAGCATGCCTGTATCGTTGATTTTGGGACTACGTCCACTATGCCATGCCTAGATGTTTTACTTTATTTGTCGGTTTCGGTTTTTATTAGAGTACTCTGATACTCTCGGTTTTTCGATATAAATCACAGACTCTAAAATTGGCAGACTCTAAAAGTGGGGGTTTTGCTTTCTTTTTCAGGGTTTTGCTATACGTACATGTGCTATGGACAGTCTTCATGTGACCAAGTTGAAGCGTTATAAGTGTGCTTCTTCGCTACAGTATCTGTGAGATTTTTGATGTCGATAGTTTTGATGTAGCTAAAGTGTACTCTATATTGGATACTCTATATATTTTGAGAAGATGTATATAATGAAATGGAGAAATGTAGAATGGTATCTAAAATACTCTATTTTGAGACAATGAAATTGAGAGTGGTACTTTATATTACATTTCAATGTTTTGTTGTGAATATGGTTCAAAGTGGTTGTTTTCGAATTAAATTGAACAGTGTTTGGAATGTATAACATGCAGTATATAGCGTTATAAATGTGATACAACGACCATATACAGCGGTTTTTCATAACTATCCATAACGCTTTGAAAACAAAACGTAGCAGAAATTCAACCTATTAATGACGGTTTTGGATGAATTATCTATAACGCTTTTAAAAACATTTATAACACCCGATTTCATAACGCTTGGACTGAGAAAAAAAAGCGTCATAGTTTGCAATTAATGACGTTTTTTAGCCGTCATTAAAAGGTATTTTTGTTGTAGTGTAAACCCAGTTCAGTTAAGTTGACATATAAGCAACTGAGAATACCATCTCAGATTTCAGTTTAAAAACCATGAACTATCAATCTCAGGTTATTCATTTCAAGTTCTCAGGTTCATACAAAAAGGAAAACTCAGTTTTTATGCATATAATAAAATTCAGTTTTCATGCAATAGGCAAAATCCCAGTTTTCCCTACATAACCAATTCCCAGGTTTTACTAAATATAAACCATTCTCAGGTTTGAACAATATTTCCCAGGTTTATAAAAAGGAAAACTCAGTTTCAGTTTTAAACAACAGTTCTCAGGTTTTCACATAAAGGGAAAAAACTAAGTTCAGTCTATACTGTTCAGTAGAACATTTTCTAATGCAGGAACTTAATCAGTTGAACAAAAATCTACACGAACTAAACCCAATGTAACCCAGCATCTAACATGTTTCTCAATTCAATATCTATACTAAAACTTCATAAATTAGCATTTCAAAACTCATGAACAATGAACATTCATAGGTATCAGGATACATGAAACCCGAACATTTCAACCTAAAATTGATTCGAAACCTGAATTAATCATCAATTTAATGTATGCAGACATTAGATATACATTACACGTGTCAATGGGTGGGGTCTCGTGTCCACATAACTGGACATGAGGTGTCCAAACAGTTTAGAACATGATTTCACACAGAACACACACGACAGCGTCGTGCGGTGGGGTCGAGTCGAATTGGACACACTGTGTCGACTCTTAGGTCTCGTGGTCACACATATAGATAGCCAAGGTCTAGGTGAACGTGTCTAGGTGTCTGCATCGTGTGCAACGTGCGTCAGGGTGTGATACTAAGTATGTATCAGTAGGGAATTTTTGTGCGTACAGTACAGTACAATTTCAGTGCACCCTTAATTTCGTGTCCGACACGACACGAAGGGTCGTGAAACTCGAGGGGGGTCTGTCAGTGATGGCCCCCACCTCTGTGCTAAGTTACATGGACCCACGTGTCATATCCAAAGAGAAATAAGGATCGGGTAGCAGGGGAGCACAGAACCCCCTGTGCAGTGTCTCGTGCACAGTGTGCGTGTCCAGTTTGGACACGGACACAGCACGAAGTCACCTCAGAGTTAGGGTTTTGTTTTTCTCATCTATAGGGCTTCAAATCCCTTCAAATAGAATTTAAAATTAGTAATAATAATTTCTATCAAGCATTTCATCGAACACCTATTAAAAACACCGATACGTGTCCGATACGGACACGAAATAGACACAAATTCCAACCAAAGTTGGGCGACACCTAGGGGAACCCTAAATGAATGCATCTATGGAAAAAAATCCAGAATTTATTAGGGTTTGTAGGATTTTACCTATTGAGAGTTCAAACTCAATGTAAAGGGCTCCGAAATGAGAAGTTCCCTTCCCCGAGCGATGTCCAAACGAGCTCCACTTCTTGCAAGCAAGCTCCCACTAGCCTCCACTTCTGAAATAGATCCCAATGCAAGAAAGTAGCCTCAAATTGGGGTCAATTTGGATAAAGGGGGAGGAATTTGGGGAAGAACAAGTTAGGGTTCTATGTAGGTGCAAAAAGAGGCAAGGTTTTCTAAAGGATACTTTATAGGAGGGGGATAACTATTTGTGGCTGCCACTAGATGAATTAGGGTTAGGTTTTAGATGTAGATGAGTGGCTAGGGCTTGTCCACCCAATTTCAAGTCCTTCTATTGGTTCAATTAGTCCTAAGGCTTTCTTTTTCACAAATATCCTAAGGAGAAAATATCCTAGTTAGAAATATCTAGATATTGTTAACCTTGTCATTTAGTATGTTATCCTAATCAGGATTCTAAGCTCAAGGCTAACATAGATTAGGCTAAGATTCTAGGTCAAGTCTCAACTAAACAATTAGTACATATTTAATTAATAAAAATTCAAAATCACCAAAAAGTCAAAATGACCAAAATACCCTCAAGCCAAAAATGTGGTAGTGACAAGTCTACCCTCCTTAAAAGAATTTCGTCCTCGAAATTGAAAGGCGAAACAAACTGATGAGAAGGATAGAAAATCATACCTCAAGGTCCAAAAAGATAAGGGTATCGCTCGCGCATCTCATCCTCCCTCTCCCAGGTAGACTCTCATAGAGAATGATGCCTCCATGCGACGCAAACCAAGGGTATCGTCTGGTTCCTCAGTACTTTCTCTCGTCGATCCAGAATCTCCACAGGTTACTCTGGATAGCTAAGAGTAGGTCCTACCTCGATCTCCGAATGATCGAGTACGTGGCTAGGGTCCGCCACGTACCGTCTCAACCGCGACACGTGAAATACGTTGTGGACTCCCACTAATGTAGGTGGCAAATCTAGCCTGTAAGCCACATCACCGACTCTCCCGCTGATAATAAAAGGTCCGATGAAGCACGGACTAAGCTTTCCACCTCCACCAAAATGTATGGTACCACGTGTCGAAGATATCCTCAAAAAAACCAGATATCCAACCTAATCACAAACAAGGTCTCAAATTAACTATAATAATCAAACACGATCAATAAAATCATAAAACAACAATCCTATTTCTAATCCTATCTCTAAGCTGTACCTCAAACTCCAACGGTCTACGGTGGCTATCGGCCCAATGCTGATGTCTGTCCTGCGCCATACGAAGTCGATCTTTGATGAGATTCACCTTCTCGGCTGCATCCACAACCATCTCAGGTCCCAATAAAGCTCGCTCTCCATGTCATCCCAAGACAAGGGTGTACGACATCTATGCCCGTACAGTGCCTCGAACGGTGACATCTCAATGCTGGCCTGAAAACTGTTATTATATGCAAACTGCACTAAGTGCAGGTGATCCTCCCAGGATCCTCCGAAATCTAAGACACAAGTCTGCAGCATGTCCTCGAGTGTCTGAATAGTCCTCTCTGACTCTCCGTTCGTCTGAGGGTGGTATGCAGTACTAAACTTGAGCTGAGTACCCAAACTAGTCTGCAGACTCCGCCAGAAATAGAAAGTAAAGCGACTATCCCGATCCGAGACAATGCTCATCGAAACTCCATGAATCCTGATGATCTGTCGCATATACATCTCTGCTAGCCTCTCTGTAGACAAATCTACCTTGAATGGCAAAAAGTGAGCTGATTTGGTCAACCTGTCCACGATGACCCAAATCGCGTCTTTTCCTCCTGGCGTACGCGACAATCCCGAAACAAAGTCCATCGTGATGTGCTCCCACTTCCACTCCGGAATGGGCAACAACTGCAACAAACTACCTTACCTCTGCCTCTCTGCCTTCACCTGCTGGCAGACCAAACATCTAGCGATGAAGCGTGCTACCTTCCGCTTCATCCTACACCACTATACATGCTCACTCAGATCCCTATACATCTTGTTTGCACCTGGATGCATAGAGTACTGAGATCGGTAGGCCTTCTGCATAACCTGCTCCCGAAGCTCTCCACTAGCCATACACAGTCTGGAACCGTGCCTCAATGCGCCATCCTTTGCAATGATGAACTCTTCATCCACCAATCCTGCTCGAGCCTGCTCTCGGATGCACCGCAGAGCAACATCATCGAACTGAGTCGACTTGGTCCTGTCAATTAAGTCCGACTGAATCTGCATACCCCACATCTACATCTCCACTCCTGGCACTAGCACCTCGATCCCCAGGCTCTATAGATCTGCTAGCAAGTGACGATCTACCGTCAAACACATGGCTGTCGGATATATGCTCAAAGCATCGCAACCACGTTGGCCTTCCCTGGATGATACTGCAGTGCAATGTCGAAGTCCTTCATCAACTCCAACCATCTATGCTGCCTCATGTTGAGATCCTTCTGTGTAAACACATACTTCAAGCTCTTGTGGTCTATGAAGATCTCTACACGCTCTCCGTATAGATAGCGTTTCTATAATTTCAGAGCAAATATAACTGCCATCAACTCCAAGTCGTGGGTAGGGTAGTTCTTCTCATGCGGACGTAACTTCCTGGAAGCATAGGCAATTACCTTCCCATGCTGCTGCAAGACACAACCCAAACCCATCCCCGAGGCGTCGCTGTAGATAGTGAACCCACCTGATCCTGATGGTAATGTCAGAATCGGAGCTGTCGTCAACCGCTTCTTCAACTCATCAAAGGCGACCTGACACTTCTCTGACCAGATAAACTCTGCGTCCTTCCGGGTCAGCCTAGTCAATGGCTCTGCAACCCGGGAGAAATAGCCTGCCAATCCCAGGAAGCTCCTGATTTTCGCAACTGAACTCGGTGCTACCCATGCCTCGACTGCCGTGATCTTCCTTGGGTCAACTGACATCCTATCTCCAGTCACAACATGACCCAGGAAATCAACTCGGTCTAGGAAGAACTCACACTTCGAGAGCTTGCCATAAAGCTCTTCCTTTCTGAGAGTCTCCAGAACCACTCTCAAATGCTACTCATGCTCCTCAGGGGTCTTCGAGTACACCAAGATATCGTCGATGAACACCACCACGAACTTGTCCAAGTACTGGTGGAACACCTTGTTTATCAGGTTCATGAATACCGTCGGGGCATTAGTCAACCCAAACGGCATCACCATAAACTTGAACTGGCCGTACCGCGTCTTGAATGCTGTCTTCGGGATATCCTCCCTCTTCACCTTCACCAGATGGTAACCTGACCTCAGATTAATCTTCAAAAATACCCTAGCTCCGCTCAACTGATCAAAGAGATCATCGATCCGCTGCAGCGGGTACCTGCTCTTGATCGTAGGGTTGTTGAGTGCCCTGTAGTCGATACACATCCGTACCAACCCATCCTTCTTTGGTACAAAGAGCACCAGTGCACCCCATGGTGAAGAACTAGATCGGATGAAGCCCTTATCCTATAACTCATCCACCTGTTTCTTCAACTCCACCAACTCGCTATTGTTCACCCTATAGACGTGCTGAGATATCGGCTCTGCGCTGGATACTAAGTCTATAGAGAACTCAACGTCTCTGTCCGGTGGTAGTCATGGTAAGTCATCCGGAAAGACATCCATGAACTTTACTATCAATGGATGTGGCACTGTCTGCTTCTCAACTAAAACTTCGCAGAAGACTCAGCTGCTCTGCTCCGCCTTCCGCCTAGCGAATCGAACTCCAGCTCTACTGGCGGACAGAAAAGAACTCTACCATCGCGATAATCTATACTGGCATTGTGCCTGCTCAACCAATCCATCCCGAGTACTATATCGTAGTTCGGTAGTGGCATTACGAGCAAACTCACATCCAGTTCTCGGCCTCCCAAAACTACTCTCCGATCTTTGCAAATATCACTAACGAGGATAATGCCACCCCCGGTCGTGATCTTGCAAGTCCTAGGCAACGATTCAGAAGCAAGATGGTGTTGAATAGCAAAAGATACTGACACAAAGCTATGGGACGCCCCAGAATCAAACAATGTGAAAGTGGGAAAGGAGTCGAGAAGAACAGAACCTGCAATCAGATCTCCAATAGCCTCTGTATCCTCCACTGCCATGGCGAATGCTTGCCCCTGCTGGCCTTCCCTGGCCTGCTGCTGGTGCTGGACGAACCTCTGCTGCTGGGTCTGTAGGGCTGGTCCCTTCTGCTGGCCTACTGGAGCCGTGGCTCCTCCTCCTCCTCCTGGTGCCGGACGAGCTGTCGCTATGGAACAGTCTCTCATCTGGTGGTCTGGCGAACCAAACATCAGGCACCTTCCTAGCCTCTTCCTACAGTCATTCCACCCGTGTCCCGCTTTCTACAAAAAGGACAACTGGTGGTCTACTGCTACATGGGGGCCTGCTGCTGCTACACTTGCTAAAAAGGTGCTCGGCCTGTCCCTGAGGCTGCTGCTGGAACTGTCTATTCTGGTGCTGCTGCTGGATGTGGGGCCTCTTGGCCACACCCCCGCTGCCACTGGCTCCGTGAAAGTCTCGACCTCTCTTCAGTTTCAGCGCTAGGTCGTCCTCTGGTGCCATGGCACCTGTTAGGATCTTTGCAAAAGTAGTATCCCGGTCACTCTTGGTCAAGGATCGGACCTCCCTGATCAAGCCTTTGTGGAACTTCCTCGCCTTCGTCGTCTCGATCAGATCCTCAATAAATTTGCTCAGCCAGCAAAACTCTCCGGCATACTCCTCGACGATCTGGTTCCCCTGAACCAGACTCTCGAACTTCTGCTCTATGCCTCCCAGTGCTACATCTGGGAAGAACTGCTCCTTGAACAGCTTCTTGAAAGCTGCCCAAGTCTGTCCCTCGGTTCCCACTCTAGGGTCCGTCTGATAGCAAGTGCGGGCCAGGTCCTGCATTTGGCTGCCTGCCGCCTCGATCTGAAGTCGGGCTGGTATCTCCGCTAGCCGGAATATCTCCTCGATATGCTTGATCCAATCATCGGCATATAAGATCCCATCTGTGCCACGAAAATCCTTAGGGCGCATCTTCTGGAAATCCTGGATGCCTGGCGTCCGCTGCTGATACTGCTGGATCTGGCCTCCCTGTGGCTGGGCAGCCACCATCTCCACTGTCGTCCTGACCAGCTGGTGGGCATTATCTATGCCATGACGGAAGTCAGCAGTCTAGTGATGCTGTTGCTGCTGATGCGACTCTATGATCCTCTCTACGATGGAAAAGAGGTATGCAGCGTCAACCATTCCCACAGGTGGCTGTTGCTACGGCGAAAACACCTCAGGAATAACTGGGGTCGGCCTTCGAATAGGTGGAGGTGCTGCCCTGAAAGTTGCAGAGGCTCCAACATGAGTAGGTACTGGGGGAGGTAGTGTCTCAAGTCCTGGCTGAACTAGACGAGAAGTGGCAGACCTCTCTGACGTACCTCCCATGATGGGGCACTGCGATCGTGTCTCAATCACCATCCTGGAGACAGATCAAACAAGAAAATCAATACTGAGAAAGAAACGATAATTTAAGGAGGACAGTTATTTCAAGGGAAAGCAATTATCATCAAGAGTTTAAATGGTAGGAATTTATATAGGAGTTCTCCTAATGTGATCGAGTAACTCAAACTACATCCTATATCCTACTGCAGGCTGTAGTGATACTCTAGTTCGAATACCACTACAAATCTCGACCTGCATGGGCCACCACTAAAAAACGTGTCACGACCCGTACCCAGTGTAGCGGCACGAGAAGTGGGTACGTCCAGCCAACGCCGCTGTGTCGACGGTAGAACACTGTCCTAGGTCATAACATCTAACACAACATAAGTATAACTGTACAAGCTATACTCTCCGCACGGAGGTCAAATAGAAGGTACATCTCAATCACAATCAAAGGTAGAAATAGCACGATATCATAGATATGAAAATCTCAAAGGAAGTACAAACAGAAAGAAAAATAAGTCTAAGTGTCTATACGACACAATAACAACAACAAAACATAAAATAACTCAAGTCTCAAATGACAACAACAAGGTAAGATAAAGCCTAACTAAACTAGTCTAGGCAGTAGGGGTGATCTCATCAGCTATAGCTGGGTCCTCCTGAGAGTCCAGCTCGCAAGTGTCGTCTAGGGCTGCTTCATAGTACGTAGGATAGAAATCCTCGGCATCTTCTGTAATATTTTCAACAGGTCCAGTCAGGACAGAAATGAGCACAATACATCTCACGCAGTTCATATCATGGCAGGAAATGTAAAGCATACAAAAGAGTAAGATACACGAACTGTAAGAAGATGTACACGAAAATAAGAGAGATATTTGTAAACTGGAAATATATACATGATAAGTAAGAACTGTAAGTGACTAGCGATTTAGAGCACAAGACGGTTATGTAAATGGCACGATGTTGCACACGAGTAATCTACAGAGGTTCACACGAGTAACTACAAGATTGATCACATAACCACTTCTACTCCCCCGTCCCCAATCAATACACAAGGATCCAGTCAAGTTATGTTATTGCACACGAAGTATAGTTGTACACGATGATCATGTGAGCACATGAGAGTACACGATTTCACACGATTTATACACGAATAATACGAACACAAGGAGTACACGATGCCCATGATAAAGTACACGAACACGAACATAAAATACCCGATGTATCCGATGAGGGAATAACATCGCATGAAAGATCCATATAGTACTAATCCGTGATAATAAGTGTCAGCATCAAGTAAAGTAATCTAGAACATGATTGTAAGTCCTAGCAAGTATGAAATGATCAAAAAATATACTCGCCTGAAATCCGAATGTCCGTAAGAAAATAAAGTCCGAAGCGAGGTAACTGAGTCCTATTTAGAGCAACACAAGTCATAATGTATACAAAAAGATTATAATTTGAAGAGTACAATGTATCTACATGTTTCTAGGTCAATCTGGGCCAAAGTCAACTCTTGGTCAACTCTGGTCAACTCTAAAAGTCAAACTAGGTCAACTCTAGTCAAATTTAGTCAAACTAGTTAGGGTTTGGTCAACCATGCTCAACTAGTCTAAGTTAGTCTAATCTAGGCTTAAATAAGTCAATCTAGGTTATGTACAATACATAATACCTACACTACATTCACATTCAATTTTCCATTCACATATATAAAGTATATATATATATATATATATAGGGTATATATATATAGGTTGTGTGTGTGTGTGTCACACAGGGATATGAGGGGTACACTCTGCAACAGTGTAAACAAAACAGGGTCTAAGTTATCATATACACTACAATACATAGATATACATGTATATGTATATATTAACATATGTATATATTATTTAGAGGGGGTAAAGTGTATATTTGTGTGCATATACATTGTATAGCAGTAGGTAAGGTTGGACCTCTAGTTATATACATGTATACATCCATACATACATATCTACATACATTCATATATACATTTATCTATACATTCATCTACATACATTCATATATATACATTTATCTTAGTTTTCCTTTTCAGATTTTACCAATCATATAAACCCAGTTCAGTTAAGTTGACATATAAGCAACTGAAAAAACCATCTCAGATTTCAGTTTTAAAACCATGAACTATCAATCTCAGGTTATTCATTTCAAGTTCTCAGGTTCATACAAAAAGGAAAACTCAGTTTTCATGCATATAATGAAATTCAGTTTTCATGCAATAGGCAAAATCCCAGTTTTTCCTACACAACCAATTTCCAGGTTTTACTAAATACAAACCATTCTCAGGTTTGAACAATATTTCCCAGGTTCATAAAAAAGAAAAAACTCAATTTCAGTTTCAAACAACAGTTCTCAGGTTTTCACATAAAGGGAAAAACTCAGTTCAGTCTATACTGTTCAGTAGAACATTTTCTAATGCAGGAACTTAATCAGTTGAACAAAAATCTACACGAACTAAACCCACATATGTAACCCAGCATCTAACATGTTTCTCAATTCTATATCTATACTAAAACTTTATAAATTAGCATTTCAAAACTCATGAACAGTGAACATTCATAGGTATCAAGATACATGAAACCCGAACATTTTAACCTAAAATTGATTCAAAACCTGAATTAATCAACAATTTAATGTGTACAGACATTAGATATACATTACACGTGTCAGTGGGTGGGGTCTCGTGTCCATATAACTGGACATGAGGTGTCCAAACAGTTTAGAACATGATTTTACACAGAACACACACGACAGCATCGTGCGGTGGGGTCGGGTCGAATTGGACACACTGTGTCGACTCTTAGGTCTCGTGGTCATACATATAGATAGCCTAGGTCTAGGTGAACATGTCTAGATGTCTGCATCATGTCCAACGTGCGTCAGGGTGTGATACAAAGTATGTATCAGTGGGGAATTTTCGTGCGTACAGTACAGTACAATTTCAGTGCATCCTTAATTTCGTGTCCGACATGACACGAAGTGTCGTAAAACTCGAGGGGGGTCTGCCAGTAATGGCCCCCACCTCTGTGCCAAGTTACATGGGCCCACGTGTCATATCCAAGGAGAAATAAAGGTCGGGTAGCAGGGGAGAACAGAACCCCTGTGCAGTGTCTCGTACACAGTGTGCGTGTCCAGTTTGGACACGAACACAGCACGAAGTCACCTCAGATTTAGGGTTTTGTGTTCCTCACCTATAGGGCTACAAATCCCTTCAAATAGAATTTAAAATTACCAATAATAATTCCTCTCAAGCATTTCATCGAACACCTATTCAAAAATACCGATATGTGTCCGATATGGACACGAATTCCTACCAAACTTGGGCTACACCTAGGGGAACCCTAAATGAATGCATCTATAGAAAGAAATCAGGAATTTATTAGGGTTTGTAGGGTTTTACCTATTGAGAGTTCAAACTCAATGTAAAGGGCTCCGAAATAAAAAGTTCCCTTCCCCGAGCAATGTCCAAACGAGCTCCACTTCTTGCAAGCAAGCCCCCACTAGCCTCCACTTCTGAAATGGATCCCAATGCAAGAGAGTAGCCTCAAATTGGGGTCAATTTGGATAAAGGGGGAGGAATTTGGGGATGAACAAGTTAGGGTTCTATGTAGGTGTAAAAAGAGGCAAGGTTTTCTAAATGATACATTATAGGAGGGGGATTACTATTTGTGGCTGCCACTAAATGAATTAGGGTTAGGTTTTACATGTAGATGAGTGGCTAGGGCTTGTCCACCCAATTTCAAGTCCTTCTATTTGTTCAATTAGTCCTAAGGCTTTCTTTTTTACAAATGTCCTAAGGAGAAAATATCCTACTTAGAAATATCTTGATATTGTTAACATTGTCATTTAGTAGGTTATCCTAATCAAGATTCTAAGCTCAAGGCTAACCTAGATTAGGCTAAGATTCTAGGTCAAGTCTCAACTAAACAATTAGCACATGTTTAAATAATAAAAATTCAAAATCATCAAAAAGTCAAAATGACCAAAATACCCTCAAGCCAAAAATGTGGTAGTGACAGAGTCTGCAGAGGGAACTGCAGCGGTGGTGGAATGTCATTCCTGCGGAACCTCGAGTACTGCGGCTGAGTCGGGTCACCCTGGTGAAAAAGTTGTCCTCCCTGCGTCGATGGGGTCCCGTAGGTAAAAAGTCCGCCAACGGTCGGTGGAGTGTTCAGTGCAGCGTTGTTCCTGTCTTGCGAATCCATTGGCTGAAAATAAAGGAAATCATTAGACGGTAGAAAGATTCAAACAGGATGCATAAAGGGTACTTGAAGTCGAGTATAGAAGTCAATAACGTAGTTTAAACTTGTGGAGATAGTCCTTACGTTCCTATTTCTATTCCTAGTTGCAGGCCCGCAGTAGTACAGCTAACTTAAGTACTACCACGGTTTTACTGTCTTTGCAAAAACTGACCTGCATGGGCCACCATAAAAATGTGTCACGACCCATACCCAATATTTGGGCATAAACCGTGCCCACGCCCAGCCTACGCTGCAGAGTCGACAGTAGAACGCTGTAACAATATGATGAAGAACCACGCATAATGATAGTCTAGACTTGGGAACCAACAATACCATATCACAGCTCAGCTCTAAAGATGAATATAAATAGAACCATCTCATAATAGGAAATGTGTGATATTTAAAGAACAAATAAAATCTCAACCACATGTCTCAAAGTCAACTCAGTATCCACTACAATGTCTCAGCACTAACTAAAGATAACTAAGCAAGCGCAGCAGGATCAAATGCTACGTACTCCTCCTGACAGTCAAAGTCTGTCTCTACGGTATCTCCCAAGTACGGGCCATACTGGTCAGGGCACACGACCTCTTCGCAATCACCTAAAAATTTGTTTGGTTACCAAGTCATGATGGAACAAGTACAATTCACTAAATGCAGTTCTAATATATGAAAATGACTATACAACAGAGGTTAGCCTTTAAATATATGATTTGGAAAATAAACTAAGAGAGGCAGATTAAAACTAAATACAGAAAGACAATAAATGAAATACAAAGGAAATACTCACCGACCGACTGACTGAAGTACTCTTGATATGTGACCGATCTCGGGACAATTACACGAACTGGCTACGATGTTTACACTGTATAATGTAACACTGTCTATACGGTATAATACAATAATGAATCACTGTCTACACGGTACAATGTAACGATAAAATAATGTCTACACGGTATACACTGTAATAGGTCAGGTCAAACATCTTTGGTACTTCACCTCCCCGACACGAAAAAATATATCAAAACATAAAACGGAAATCACATATCTAATTTCTAACAATAAGGCATAGTAAAGATCAATATCGAAAACAAACAATAAACTGTACTCGCCTGTCATCCCGGGCTACTGGCACTAGTCAGAGTCCAAATCGAGATCCAAATAACCTATTTAAGGAATCACAGAGTCAAGATACAATTGATATGAAAGGTTGTTATTCAATCTAAAATTTGCCCTATTGGTTTAGTTTCTCTATTCCCTTATCCTTCTTACTCGTATTATTAGCTAGAAAGGTAGCCTACTATTATCTAGTGGTTCTGATGTGTTTATACCCCCTTCATGGACCTTCATTGCTCATTGTGCATTTTTATATACCTCTAATTAAGGCATGCTTATCTACCTGGTAGGTGCACTAAGTGAATTACTTAGTAAGTGCTTGTACCCGACATTAGATGTAGGTTCAGCAAGCCTTCTCCCTCTCTCATAATGGTTCCAGGGAACCCAAGGGTGTTCCAACATGTTTGTACCCATTGGTACAAGGGGATTCATGTGACAGTATTCGAAAAATAAAAGGAAGTACACATGTCTTTATATAAAGAGTGTCTCTGTATATTCAAGTAAAGGGTTCTCCTATTCATATTAGTTACACACTTGATGCTGAGTATACATCCCTAATCCGCTAGTGGACTGTAGGATAAAACGTAGGTTTGAACCTGGGTAACGAGATTTTACCTGATACCTAACCTCACCAAAACTACTCTGATACTTAGGCATTGGGTTTGGTGTCAGGTATCAATTGGTCATAAAAATCGTACCTAAACTCAACGTGATACCAGTGTACCCCTTCTTCTGTATATCGGATTTGACACGAAAAGAGTATGGTTCCAAAACCCAACCAGTTTCAGGGTTCGGATACGAAGTTAACTGGGTCTGATACCAAGGAGTACCATTCAATATCAAGTGCCATTCCTGATAATAGGATAATCTGCTGACCTGTGTCCTTGCTGTGAGTCCCTATATGACAATCAAAAGATATACAACTTAACGCTATATCAATGAATCACGGTAACTCTGTTTTCTATACTGAGTATACATACAGCGTCAACAGATACTCGAGGCTCTTAAATACCATATACTCAATTCATGTGTTACCAAGGACGAACTCTGATGCATAGAGACATTACAGGTCAGGCAGGAACGTAGGTCGAACTGGTTGTCAAGTGTCGGCCTGATCAAGCAGGATTCGATTATTACCACTGGTGTGTCGAGCACAGGTACATGGGTACCCAGGCAAACATCAAGGCATGTAATCACAGCCTAAAGTTTATTACGAATTCCTACGAACTCCTACCAGTTTCACATTACCCAGTATTTGTTCCTAGCTTGGGGTTGAACAGAACATGGTATTGCCTGTACCCATAGTAATACTAACAGGTGCTTAGACTCTCTATAGGATACTCCTATGCTAACCTAGTAAAGACCCCATGTGAGGATGCTACCCCTCTTTGGTTCCTAATTTGTATGTTAAACTTATAGAACTTCACATCTGGACAGAGGACTCTAGTCCCTTAGCCTGCCTCTTTGTATAGGCTTCCTATGTTTCCACTTAGGAAGAACATCAAGCATCTACCAACCCTTTCTATTCTAGTGTTTAATAAAAGCATATATTAACCTAGCAAATCGAAGAGTTGATGAACTTACCTCTGGTTGCACAACTCAACTGCTATTGGCTTCTACCCGAAGGCTCTCTGCGGCAGGGAAAGGATGAGAATTCTAGGGTTAGCAGGGGTTTTGGGATCGGTTGTTATATACTAGGGTTTGGATTGAATCAAAGGAAAACTGATAGAGAGATTTGAATTTAAACTAAGTTTGGTTTATCTCTTGGTAGTTGAAAAAACATTTGAATTTGAACATGGTTTAAGCATCAGCATCGGGGATTTGAAATGGTCGAACTAATGGAGGGTTCAAGTTTGGTCTTTTTGTATAAAGGCCCTCGAAAAATTAATATTTGCAAGAAGTGTATATCTAATCTATTTGATTTTTGTGAAAACTTCTTCTCTCCATAATCAATAAAAAATAAAATAAAGAAGTATTAGATGAATTGGATGAAGGGTTTACAACTCCAGATGCTCTAGCCAGCGTGTCAACCCCAATAAGAGTGTGATTTACGTGCACCACAAGGCCAATAGAGCCCACTCCTCTATTCTTACTAATATTACTTCCTTCTCTGTTGCATATCCCCCTTTCTATTACCTTGGGTGCCCGTTGGTGTACGACATATCTAATATGGATATCTTTGAAGGGCTGGTGGTAGAATCAGAAAAAAGATTGAGGGATGGCACACCGTAATCTTATCGCCTGGCGGAAAGATGATTCTGATTCAGCACATTCTTTCTTCCATTCCAATTTGCACCCTGGCTGCTTGCTCTCCCCCTAAGAAGGTCCTCACCTCTATTGAAAACCTTTTTGCCAATTTCTTCTGGGGGCACTGTGACGGCAAGGATAAGCGTCATTAGGCTAGTTGGGACTTCATGACCAGACCCACAGATGAGGGTGGCCTCGGATTCTACAGATTGGCTCATGTTGTTGATGCTTGCTCGATGAAGTTGTGGTGGAAGCTTCGAGAGGGTCAATCTATTTGTGCTCGGTTCATGAAGGCTAGATATTTTAAGCACATTCATCCGACGGCTGCCTCCGCAAATAGCATATCCTCAGCTTAACGGTCGATGTATCGCTGATATCCTCATGAAAGCTAGATATTCGAGAGGGTCAATCTATTTACACTCGATTCTTGGCGTCGCATCCTTAACGGTCGATGTCTCACTGAATCCCATAATACTACTTCCAGCTTGGCGGCAGGGACTGATCCAGACTCTCTCAGGTGGTCATTAACAGCCAACGGTGCTTTCTCCTTAGCCTCGATGACAAGAGCAGTTCATGGCATTGGTCCGCCCTCCCCATTATCGGACCTTTTTGGCTGACGTGCATCCCAAAAACAAGGTCCTTTCTGATTTGGAGAGAGGTCCGCAAAAATCTTTCCACAGACCATACCCTCACCACCATTGGCTTCAGCTTAGCCTCAGCGTATAATTGTTGCTTGAGGCGCCAGATAGAAATTGCTGAGCACATTTTTGATTCTGGAGACCTAGCTCGGCAGGTGTGGCGCGCTCTCTGATTTTGTTGTCGCCAGGACCAGGTGGTTGGGGGCTACAATGATCGTTTAGTCAACTGGGGCAGCGCCTCGCACGGCCACCTGATCGTAGCAGCCGTGTCACGACCCGCACCCTAGAGTTAGGGCATGAGACGTGGGTACGTTGAGCCTACGCCGCAGTGTCGGCGGTAGAACGCTGTCCTAGGTCAATCATCTAACAATATAAAGGTACCTGTACAGTATATACTCTCCGAATGGAGGTGACATAGCAGATACAGTCTCAATCACATCTAAGGTAGAGCATGATACAGATAGATAAAACATGAAATCCAAAAGAGATACAACAGATAGAAATCTAAGTGTCTAAGATACACAAACCCAGAAATACATCTCAAAGCTCAATACAGTAATCCATAAATACAACTCAAGACAACTGAAAATAAACTATGAGCAAAACCCTAGCTATCTATACAACCTCTACTATGTCTCCTCTAGGCTAGCAGGCAACCTCCAGGCTATCTGTAAAATTTATCAATAGGTCCAGTCAGGACAGGAGCGAGCACAATACATCTCAAGCAGATCATAACAGGTTAGAGAATATAAACATGCAAGAGAGTACGATACATGAAACTGAAAGAAAGTACATGATGTAAACAGAGAGAGAACTGTAATAGAAATATCTACTATAAGTAGAGAGCTACCAGTGACTAGTGATTTAGAGTACAAAGTCGACATGTGAACGGCTGGATTTGCACATGACTATACTAAAGAGGCGCACATGGCTATACTACTTTGGAATTGTTCACATGGCTATTTATACTCCCCCATACCCCAATCAATACACAAGGATCCAAACAAGTTATGTTACGTACATGGTTTTCACATGAAGCCCATAAATGGGTACACATGAAGTATACATGAGAGCTCATACATGAGTGCACATGAAGTTCACACGGGGGGCCCATAAATGGGTGCACATGAAATTCACATGAAGGCTCATAAATGAGTGCACATGCAATATAGGTTATACATGAAATACATGGGAAACATGACCGATTCATGAGAGCACATGAGAGTACACGAGCATGCATGAACGAGCATGAAGCACATGAGAAATATGAATAACATGAGAGCGAGGAATACATGATGTACACGAAACACATGACATAATATATCCGATGCTCCCGAGGGGGATAATATCTCAATGTAGGGATCCATATAGTACCAATCCGTGATAATATCATGACAGCATCAAATAAGGTAAACTAGAGCAGAAATATAATTCTAAACAAGTTATGAAATGATCAGAGAATGTACTCGCCTGCTATCTGAATGTCCAAAGAAAATGTACTGTCCGAGGAGAGGTGTCTGGCTCCTATTTAGAACAGCACAAGTCACAACAAGTCCAAAATGGTAAAATAAAGCTCTACTATGCATTCTACATGATTCTAGGTCATTCTAGGTTAAAGTCAACTCTTGGTCAACTCTGGTCAACCGTACTAGTCAAACTAGGTTAACTAGGCAGTACTAGGTCTAAATCTAGACTAACAAGTCTCATTAGGCCTAACCAAGCCTAGACTAACACTCACACAAAATCATAAAGCTACACAAGTTATCAAACACACATTACATATATATTTTTATTACAAGCAAGGTGCATAAAGACAAGGAGTGAGTGATACATGAATGTGGATATGGCAATGTGTACATAGCAGTACAATGTGTTCAAGTGTGAGGGGGTTATGTTAGAAGGATAACATTTAGCAAGGGTTCATTATGTCACATAGAAAAAATAACATGTAAAACATAGGTTTAGCATGTGTGTGTGTGGGTGTTAATCATAACAAAAGGGTTTATTTATACATCAAAGGGTTTACTCATAACAGTAAGTAAGTTTTATGTGTATTCATGCTTGGGGTTACTGTCAACATGTAGAAGGGGGTTTTAACATATGAACATGGTGCTAAGTGCTAATATGGCATCATACATTCCTATCATGTTGGCATTCATATATAGCATACCTTCATACTTGATTACGTTACTTACTTACATATGGATACTTGCATACATGTTTCAATACCTTGCATTACCCATATGCTTGCATTTCGTCCATTCATGCACCTATACATACATATTTGAATACATTATATACTTTTATATATTATATCATTTATGCATACTTTATATTATATTACATTATCTTAACACACACACACACACACACACACACACACACACATATATATATATATATATATATATATATATATATATATATATATATATATATATATATACATGCATACATACATATTTGTACATACAAGGATATACAAAATGCATATGTCGCATAGTAATCTTCTACTTAAAATTAATACTGTACAATTTAAGCATTCATTAAATTCTAGGATTAAAGTATGTTATAGATCTTTGTGTTAGCTTTTCGAAACTTTAAACGGATCGCATTTTCGTGTCCGGAAGCTCCCGGAATCGCAAAAACACCGAAACGCGTTCGTCTTTCGTACAGCTGACACTCAAATAATTTTACAGAAAGTTTCAGAACGAATTTGGCTTATTAAAATATATATTTGGAAAGCTAACTTTGATACGGTTCTTTTAAAAAAACGGAAGATAAATTGGAGTTTTAAGCTAAAAGTTATGACATTTCTAAGTTGCTATTGCTACTAAAAACATGGATAAATATTATGACGAATTTAGGTAGTTTGAGACAAAAGAAACACAAGTATATAACATAATATATCAAGAACTCACTATCTACACTAATATATATATGAGACACTATAGAACACATCTCCAATACAAAAATATGAGATTAAACATGTAATAATTCATTCATACATAACAACAACACAGTGTGTGTCCAAATTTGGGGTTTTCCCACATGAACACAACCACAACACAAAGGACACTCCTATGACCTCCAAATGGACACGAAATGGACACAAATAGAGATACAACCATGGGGGTCATTCCTATGGGTTCAAAATATTTCTATATGCATGTAGGGATGGATTAGAGGAGAGATTATACCTTCCGGAAGAGAGATTCAAAGGAAAATCCTTTCGACACGACATCGACACGTAGAGATTCTAAAAGGACACGAACGAGCTCCGAATCCTCCCAAACTTGGCTAGCACCCTCTAACCATGGAGTAGAGGAGAAATGAAGAAGATTTGGTGGAAGAAGGGGTTGATTTGGAGATGAAATCAATGGAGGTTCATCTCTAAATTAATTTGGGGAAGAACAAGAGAGAAAGTGGATGAAAACAAATGAATGAAGGAGTGACTCACTCCTTATCCCCCCCATAGGTGGCTGCCCAAAAATGGTGTGGTGTCCCCTATTTGAATGTTCAAAATGCCCTCCACTAATCTATTTGATTTAAATTAGGAATGAGTTAAAGGTTGAGGTCAATTTAGTCTAGTTTTAAGTCTCTAATTAAACTAAACCTATCCATAAATAATTAGTCTAACTACTAACTAAAATTAATATCATGTGGACTAAAATTAATATCATGTGGGCCATGCCTAACTAGTGTGTGGGTCCCACTAGAGTCAAACTACCCCCCGGGTCCCCGTTTCAGTCGGATTGAGTTGAAATTCGAACCCGACTCAAATAACCCCAAAACAATATCATAAATAATAAAATAAATTTCAACCCCAAAATAATATCATAAATAATATAATAAATTTTAAAAATATTCAAAAATATAAAATGACAAAAATACCCCTATTTCTGAAAACTGGGGGTGACAAATCTATCCACCTTAAAAAAATTTCATCCTCGAAATTAAAACAAAGCAATCACAGGAAACATATGCAGAAAACAATCTCATTCAAATACTTTTCAAAAAAAAAATCAGCAATAAAAAAATCTCTTTGAGGCACATCGAACATTTGTAAATAAAAACTGATACGTGTCCGATACGGACACAAAACCATCACAAAATCACACCTATCAAAGGTCAAAATCAACAATCACCAACGCAATAAATATCAAAATAATTCAAAGAGGTCAAATGCAAAATATCCTTAGGCCAGAATTGACATTAAAACATCCTAATCACATGGTTAGGCTCTAGGTCAAACAGTCTCTAGGGTTTCACTAGCAAAACATCAAAATCACAAGTCATGATTTTAAATAGTTTTAAAATGATTTAAAAATTACCAAAAATCATATCATGATTTAAATGTCAAATCAATAAATGATTAAAATTACAAAATTTCAAAATTACCCTCATTTTAGAAAACTGGGTGTTACAAGTCTACCCACCTTAGAAAAATTTCATCCTCGAAATTAAAATGTTCATACTCCTTCTAGGTTAAACCCCCCACAATCAAAGTCTCAGAACTTAAACAATCATACGATTTAAAAGGATGACATACAGGGTCATGGCATACGGTGGTAGTGAAAGTCTCATCTAGGTATACTAGTCATGCTAAACCAAAATGGTCATAGGGTATCAAAACACACAAGCAATCTAGGGTGCTAAACTAGAAAAGATACAGAAATAACAATCATCAAGACTGTAAGGCAGTCTACCATCCTATATGAAAACTGGTACTTATCAAAATAAAATAAAGTTAACTACCATTTATCTAATAAGGGGTACTATTCAAGAAAATCAAAATCAAAAGTTAAAGAATGAAAGCCAATTGCATGAAAATCCAATCACAATATATTTATATATATAGCGTTAGAGAGGGAAAAGCTAGCATTATATACAAGTTATGTAGTTCGTGTATGTATGTGAAATATACATGAAAGTGTATAGGAGGATTTGGGTTTCAAACAATAACTATCAAGTTACACTAATCATGGCATATTGGTTAACAATCTACAATATACAACCTATTTACTCATAACATACATGGCTAACCATATATATATATATATATATATATATATATATATATATATATATATATATATATATATATATATATATATATATATATATATATAAGGAGGTAGAGATTTAGTTATATATCTATATACATTATAACATGTATGCATAAACTCTATATATATCTATATAGATATATGAACATAACATAGAGAGGAAGGGTTAGGTTTACATGGCAGTGTATACTAAGTTAGGGTGTGTGTGTCCTTGTACAGGGTTATAACTTAGTATTGAAAGGTTAAATCCAGTTTTTGTTCAGCATTTACAAACAAAATCTGAAAATAAGCTAACATTTAAACCAGTGCAATATTAACATAATGCAGTTTCAGATTTTAGGGGTTTGAAACATCACAACCAATCTCAATGCTCCCAATACATCCTAACATGATAGAAATAAAACCCTAACATACTATCAATACATTTATCTACGCATACAGTTCAATATTACATGTTAAATTTGAAATTGAACTAAATATTGAAATCAATGTAAAAATGTTAACATGTATTCAATTTTAGGAATTGGAGAACTTCGAACATCAACCAATCCAATGTTTATCACAACCTAACATGTAAGAATATGAAACCTAAATTTATATCCCTACATACCACAATGTATATAGCTCAAAATATTGCATTTAAAAATAACAATTTGAACTAACATTTAAAATCCAGTATTAAGGGTTAATATGCACACAGTCTTAGATTTGACAATTTCAAACACAAAACTCCACAAAAATTTTTTTTTTTGAATTGAAACCCTATGGATAATATACATGTGCAGTGATGTA
Source organism: Iris pallida (assembly GCA_029216955.1). Classification (NCBI taxonomy): domain Eukaryota; kingdom Viridiplantae; phylum Streptophyta; class Magnoliopsida; order Asparagales; family Iridaceae; genus Iris; species Iris pallida. Next base: position 37,502 of record JANAVB010028800.1, read on the forward strand.
AACATAACTAATAACATAAAATTTATATTTAATTTATGAATTTAAACTGGAAAAGCAGAGAACCAGAAATATTGGGGTTTTGAGAATTTAAACATCAACAACACATTAATATGTATTTAGATAGGTGGGAAATCAAGTGTAGCATGCATACGTATCAGGCAGTGTCTGTGTCCACTATATATATTCTCATGTCCCAATATAAAAATCAAATTCTATATCAAGAGCAACATTTAGATTCCTACCAAGATTGCAAAGTAGGTGATTGGTGTAATCAAGACAGTTTTATTATTATTATTATTTAATACAAGAATAGTATCAAGAAGGAAATAACAATGAAATCTGTTCAGCTTATTCGTTTAAAAGAAGGAACCATTTTGAAACTCAGAGCTAAAATATCAAATCCAAGATAAGGTCTAGCAAAATCATCGATTCATTATATTAAGAAGAAATTCATAGTAAGAAGTCACATAAGGTTTATAACAACAGCCAAAGCTACTACTAAGTTAAATAATAAGAAACAAAATTTCCTCTTTGTTTTTTTTGAAAGACTGAACAAAAGTAGTGAAAACATGTTCAAAAGCATTTAAGGTACAATCTGATAATTATATGCGTCTATCCAAAATCATGGTGCTCTAAATCCTCGTCATACTAGTAAGCAAGGCTACGATAATCACAGAGTCCTCGACTTAGGCACATACCTCTAGAATCATGGTATTTAACATTTTTGCGATGCCGCTAGCTTGGCTGCGAAAACCTTAAATTCCCACACCCGAGAAATATATCCAAGTTAGACTATATGTCCTCACCATGCTGGCTAATGTGACCGTAGAAGACTATATTCCATAACATAGATGACCTAGCCCATATAATTTCATCTTGACAAAAATTAAATTAAATCAACAATGAATACCCAAAAAAAAAATCAAATTTATCAACGAACATCAAGATTCAAAACTAAACAATAATCCATCAAATCATATAAATACAAACTCGGATGCAACAACTAATATCAAGATTCAAAACTCCACAATCATCATCAAAATCAAGTTCAACAACAGAAAGTAAAGATAAATCAAATCAAGGGAAGAAGAGTTTTTCAAATCGAAGTTAAAATAAGATTCTCAAGGGTCGTCCCAGGAATCTCTCAAAAAATCCTAATTGTGATTGAGTACCTTCAAAAATATATCCTAATTCTACTGCAGGCTGTAGTGGTACTCTAATTCGAATACCACTACACAAACTCGACCTGCATGGGCCACCACTAAAAACGTGTCACGACCCGCACCCTAGAGTTAGGGCACGAGACGTGGGTACGTCCAGCCTACGCCGCAGTGTCGGCGGTAGAACGCTGTCATAGGTCAATCATCTAACAATATAAAGGTACCTGTACAGTATATACTCTCCGAATGGAGGTGACATAGCAGATACAGTCTCAATCACATCTAAGGTAGAGCATGATACGGATAGATAAAACATGAAATCCAAAAGAGATACAGCAGATAGAAATCTAAGTGTCTAAGATACACAAACCCAGAAATACATCTCAAAGCTCAATACAGTAATCCATAAATACAACTCAAGACAACTGAAAATAAACTATGAGGAAAACCCTAGCTATCTATACAACCTCTACTGTGTCTCCTCTAAGCTAGCAGGCAACCTCCAGGCTATCTGTAAAATTTATCAACAGGTCCAGTCAGGACCGGAGCGAGCACAATACATCTCACGCAGATCATAACAGGTTAGAGAATATAAACATGCAAGAGAGTACGATACATAAAACTGAAAGAAAGTACATGATGTAAACAGAGAGAGAACTGTAATATAAATATCTACTATAAGTAGAGAGCTACCAGTGACTAGTGATTTAGAGTACAAAGTTGACATGTGAACGGCTAGATTTGCACATGACTATACTAAAGAGGCGCACATGGCTATACTACTTTGGAATTATTCACATGGCTATTTATACTCCCCCATACCCCAATCAATACACAAGGATCCAAACAAGTTATGTTACGTACATGGTTTTCACATGAAGCCCATAAATGGGTGCACAAGAAGTATACATGAGAGCTCATACATGAGTGCACATGAAGTTCACATGGGGGGGCCCATAAATGGGTGCACATAAAATTCACATGAAGGCTCATAAATGAGTGCACATGCAATATAGGTTATACATGAGATACATGGGAAACATGACCGATTCATGAGAGCACATGAGAGTACACGAGCATGCATGAATGAGCATGAAGCACATGAGAAACATGAATAACATGAGAGCGAGGAATACATGATGTACACGAAACACATGACATAATATATCCGATGCTCCCAAGGGGGATAACATCTCAATGTAGGGATCCATATAGTACCAATCCGTGATAATATCGTGACAGCATCAAATATGGTAAACTAGAGCAGGAATATAATTCTAAACAAGTTATGAAATGATCAGAGAATGTACTCGCCTGCTATCTGAATGTCCAAAAAAAATGTACTGTCCGAGGAGAGGTATCTGGCTCCTATTTAGAACATCACAAGTCACAACAAGTCCAAAATGGTAAAATAAAGCTCTACTATGCATTCTACATGATTCTAGGTCATTCTAGGTCAAAGTCAACTCTTGGTCAACTCTGGTCAACCGTACTAGTCAAACTAGGTTAACTAGGCAGTACTAGGTCTAAATCTAGACTTACAAGTCTCATTAGGCCTAACCAAGCCTAGACTAACACTCACACAAAATCACAAAGCTACACAAGTTATCAAACACATATTACATATATATTTATATATATTTTTATTACAAGCAAGGTGCATAAAGACAAGGAGTGAGTGATACATGAATATGGATATGGCAATGTGTACATAGCAGTACAATGTGTTCAAGTGTGAGGGGGTTATGTTAGAAGGATAACATTTAGCAAGGGTTCATTGTGTCACATAGAAGAAATAACATGTAAAGCATAGGTTTAGCATGTGTGTATGGGTGTTAATCATAACAAAAGGGTTTATTTATACATCAAAGGGTTTACTCATAACAGTAAGTAGGTTTTATGTGTATTCATGCTTGGGGTTACTGTCAACATGTAGAAGGGGGTTTTAACATATGAACATGGTGCTAAGTGCTAATATGGCATCATACATTCCTATCATGTTGGCATTCATATATAGCATACATTCATACTTGATTACGTTACTTACTTACATATGGATACTTGCATACATGTTTCAATACCTTGCATTACCCATATGCTTGCATTTCAACCATTCATGCACCTATACATACATATTTGAATACATTATATACTTTCATATATTATATCATTTATGCATACTTTATATTATATTACATTATCTTAACACACACACATATATATATACACATGCATACATACATATTTGTACATACAAGGATATACAAAATGCATATGCCGTATAGTAATCTTCTACTTAAAATCAATACTATACAAATTAAGCATTCATTAAATTCTAGTATTAAAGTATGTTATAGATCTTTGTGTTAGCTTTTCAAAACTTTAAACGGATCGTATTTTCGTGTCCGGAAGCTCCCGGAATCGCAAAAACACCGAAACGCGTTCGTCTTTCGTATAGCTGACACTCAAATAATTTTTCAGAAAGTTTCAGAACGAATTTGGCTTATTAAAATATATATTTGGAAAGCTAACTTCGAGACGGTTCTTTTAAAAAAAACGGAAGATAAATCAGAGTTTTAAGCTAAAAGTTATGATATTTCTAAGTTGCTATTGCTACTAAAAACGTAGATAAATATTATGACGAATTTAGGTAGTTTGAGACAAAAGAAACACAAGTATATAACATAATATATCAAGAACTCACTCTCTACACTAATATATATATATATGAGACACTATAGAACACATCTCCAATACAAAAATATGAGATTAAACATGTAATAATTCATTCATACATAACAACAACACATAGTGTGTCCAAATTTGGGGTTTTCCCATATGAACACAACCACAACACAAAGGACACTCCTATGACCTCCAAATGGACACGAAATGGACACAAATAGAGATACAACTATGGGGGTCATTCCTATGGGTGCAAAATATTTTAGAGGAAAGATTATACCTTCCGGAAGAGAGATTCAAAGAAAAATCTTTCAGACACGACACCGACACGTAGAGATTCTAAAAGGACACGAACGAGCTCCGAATCCTCCCAAACTTGGCTAGCACCCTCTAACCATGGAGTAGAGGCGAAATGAAGAAGATTTGGTGGAAGAAGGGGTTGATTTGGAGATGAAATCAATGGAGGTTCATCTCTAAATTAATTTGGGAAAGAACAAGAGAGAGAAAGTGGATGAAAACAAATGAATGAAGGAGTGACTCACTCCTTATCCCCCCCATAGGTGGCTGCCCAAAAATGGTGTGGTGTCCCCTATTTGAATGTCCAAAATGCCCTCCACTAATCTATTTGATTTAAATTAGGAATGAGTTAAAGGTTGAGGTCAATTTAGTCTAGTTTTAAGTCTCTAATTAAACTAAACCTATCCATAAATAATTAGTCTAACTACTAACTAAAATTAATATCATGTGGACTAAAATTAATATCATGTGGGCCATGCCTAACTAGTGTGTGGGTCCCACTAGAGTCAAACTACCCCCCGGGTCCCCATTTCAAGTCGGATTGAGTTGAAATTCGAACCCGACTCAAATAACCCCAAAACAATATCATAAATAATAAAATAAATTTCAACCCCAAAATAATATCATAAATAATAAAATAAAATTTAAAAATATTCAAAAATGTAAAATGACAAAAATACCCCTATTTCTGAAAACTGGGGGTGACAAGCCGCCACCACGTGGGTTATTTGGAAGAACCGCAACAAATTTAGATACGAGGGTTATCAATATAGCTCCAATCAACTGATCTGGGAGGTTCACAGGCAGATACTCAAGGTTAGGAAACACTACCAGCACGTCCGGGATGGATTCTGGGACTACTGGATATGCTGACTTTGCGTTTTCGGGTCGAGGTGGCGGTCGTCGAGCGGGAGTTTCACTCCCTGTCCTTTTCTTTTTTGCGTTTTTATTTCGGATGTTGAGCTTACTTGTAAAGACTTCGGCATTTTGTGCCTTTGATATGAATATATGACATGGTGTTATATTATATATATATATATATATATATATATATATATATATATATATATATATATATATATATATATATATATATATATATATATATATATATATATGCAGCCCCCTTCTTATACGGGAATAACTTACGGGATAAAGTTACGGGATGATTTAAAAGAAACAAATTCTTTACGGATAGAAAAGAAAGAACATACGTGTCTCCCTCTTTCTTAAATTTTTTTAAATATTTTCTAAAGGCAAATATAACAAATAATGTATCTTTCAAAACAAATCTATTTAGATATAAATTATGTACATCTAAATCTTTCCATAAAAATAAATCTAACCTATAATCTATATTTCAAAGGAAATCTAAAAAACAACACATCTTTAAATCTATCTTTAAAAACAAAACTATATTTAAAAATATTAATTTTAATGTTAATATTTATGTTAATTTTAATATTAATTTTATGTTAATATTAAAGGTTATTTTAATATAATATTAAAATTATAATTAATGTTAATATTAATGTTAATGTTAATGTTAATATTAATTTTAATGTTAAGTTTAATATAAATTTTAGTATTAATTTTAATTTTTAATATTAATGTTAAAATTAAAATTAAAATTAACAGTAAAATTAACATTTTAATTAACAATAACTATTAAAATTAACATTAGCACTAAATTAACATTAAATATTCTTATTAATGTTAATATTAATATAATTAAAATTAAAACTAATATTTTAAAATAGATTTATTTTGAAAGATAGAATATTATCTAAAACAAATCTATCTAATTTTTAAAAATTTATCTCTCTCTCTTTAGAAAAGATCATCTCTATTTTAAAAATTAAACTGATGGATAGAATTTGTTTATTTAATACAAAGATAGATTTGTTTTAAAAAAGGGGAAGATTTAAATATTTTAAAGAATAGAAATTTGGAAGAGAAAAATGTATGTTTAGTGTTCCCGTAACTTAATCCCGTACAGGAAGTTTGCTCTCTCTCTCTTTCTCTCTCTCTCTCTCTATATATATTTTTTAGGGTGTCCACTTCTTAATGGTGCTTGGAGGCATGCCTCCAAGGGGGCTCGAACCCGCGCCACTGCGCCGGGGTGCTCCACCGTTCCCAACGGGCTACGGCAACGGGGACAAGTTTGCTCTCTATATATATATATATATATATATATATAATTTATTTTTATTTTTTTTAAAACCAAGGCCCATGGACATTGCCACTCAACCAGCCTTGGCTCAAAGGCCGTGGACAACGCCACCCAGCCGCCTCCGTGGGAGTTGGGGCTCGAACCCGCGCCCTCACCCCTGGGTGCTAGCGGCCTTACCGGTGCGCCATCGTGCCTCTGGTATATATATATATATATATATATATATGTGTGTGTGTGTGTGTGTGTGTGTGTGTGTGTGTGTGTGTGTGTGTGTATATATATATATATTTCAAAAACCCCAGTTTTATTCATAGTAAGGCGCAAAATGCCGAAGTCTTTACAAGTAAGTGCAAAATTAAGACAAAAAAAGAAGGTGACGAGGGGTTGCCACCCGCTCAATAGCAGCATTAGGTGAGCAAAGATTGCTAGAGCCCCTCCTGACCGTGCTTGCAATGTCTGCTAACTTTGTATGTCTTTCGTATAACCTCCCGGATTAGTTGATCTGAAGAATATTGGGGTCCCTCGTATCTGAATTTATTGTAGTTTTTCCAGATGACCCATGTAATGGCGGCTGTAACGATCTAGTGGCCGTGGGAATAGTTGCCCCAAGTGGCAAGAAGTTCGTTGTAGCTCCCACCATCCTGTACCAGTCCGCAACATTGAGAAAGCACGTTCCATACCTGTATGGCCAGCTCTCTAGAGTGAAGAATGTGGTCGACAATTTTTAATTGTCTCGTCGAGCAGCAATGACACGCAGAAGCTAAGCTGAATCCGATGGTCTTGAGGACATCATCAGAAGGGAGCTTCTTGCGAAACGCTCTCCAAATCAGAAAAGACCATTTTTTAGGAATGCATTGCTGCTAGAAGGGTCCGATGATGGGGGATGTCGTGCCAATGCCGCAGACGACCCTTTTAGCAGAAGCTAGAGTGAAAGATCCGTTGTTCGACATAGACCACTACAGAGAGTCGGGTTCCGTCCTGATCTTCAGCCCAGCGATATGAGCACATCGGCTGCTACCTCTTCGATCCAATCCTGAGCACGCTCCCAGTTCCAATCGCTAGAGCAATCCCACAGATCTCAAATCACGCTGTTAGGGGGGAAGCTGGGAGCTGGTTGAGGAGGTCTTCTCCGAACCAACATTCGAGAAATAGAGATGATTCGCCAGATCCTAATTGGTGACAGA
>JANAVB010028800.1:50000-66135 GCA_029216955.1 Iris pallida
TAGGTTAGACTTCTCCTGAATATTCATATCATGTCTTTATATCATTATCATGCCATTTATCTTCCTTATAGTCATTATGGTTGAGTATGAATATTATCACTATTATCCTCCTTTTGGAGTTAAGATATTGTCGACAGGTTATAATACATATTCATGTTATGTGTTAGTTTGCACAGTAGGCCTAGATAGCGTTCTTTTGCCGATGTTGCAGTGTAAGGTAGGCGTTGTCTCGCACTCATGCCCTAACATCGGGTGCGGGTCGTGACACATTTTTAGTTGTAAAACCCCCTAAATTTTGGTAAGTTTAAACTTTTATTAATTCAAAATTATATTGTAGAACTTTCCTATCTAGTTTAGTTAGTAATTTAATATATGCTGAAGTTTGGTTGCAATTTATAAAGGAAAAATATTTATAGATAATTGGTGAGTTTTGCGGGAATTTAGAAAATTTTATATAAATTTTTAGTGTTATTGATACCCAAATGGATATACATGTTATATATATAAAAGAGTATATATATGCTTGTATACACAAAAAGTGTATATCTATATATATATATATATATATGTGTGTGTGTGTGTGTGTGTGTGTGTGTGTGTGTGTGTGTGTGTGTGTTTGTGTGTGTGTAATATTATGCAAACCAGAAGCTTGTGTTAATACACACAAGTGTATTACATAAATATACAAAGCAAAAATATAAAATAAAAACCATTGGTTACTGTTCATGTGAACAGTAACCTTATTCGGCTGAGCAACCGCACGGAGAAGCCACAGTTGGCTTGAGATTCAAATTTCAATTCTCCAAATTATTCAACCAAATCTTTCCAAATTTTTTTAGATTGATCCTTATTGGATTCTCTATGCAACCGAACTCTCAATCCTAATCTAAACTCACTAGTAATTTTGAATTTAAATCGGATTAAATTCGAGTATATATACTCGCACTACCAGATAGAAACCTGGGAACCCTAAGAAAATTCTTCTGAGATCTCTACGAGACCGACCTAAAGCCTTCGACGAAGCTCCATGATCCTAGGCGAGCCTCCTCGACTACCTGCGTGCCACTTCCGACTGCCGCCAACGCTGCTAGGCCCACAGCCCAGGCCACGATGCTTCAGTCGACTGACCGCCCAGGTAACCCCTTCCTCGTCGCCGTACTTCCTCCATATATAATCGTTTTTGATTCGACGAACTGCTCTGTGAAGCCTATATGACCCCCTACAACACCCAATAATTAGTTTCCGGGGGCGATGATCCATCAAGTCGAAAACTCGACTCGAACTTCCCTAAAATACTGCCTTTATGACTGTTTAAAACAGATTCGGGTACCTCTGTTTAGAGGATGTTTTCGGTTAACCCAGTATAGATTTTTCCTAAAACTATTTGAACAATAATTTAGATTACTTATAGCACAGCAAACCTTTCTTGTCAATTAAATTATTATTTACTGTACAGAAAGATTTTCATTTTTGAAGTTGCAAAAAAAATTCAGATTTTTTAAAACAAAAACTTAGAAACTTTTTCCGATACGACGTGCGCTCCGACAAACCGGGCGATATGGTCACAAACCATATGCATCGAAAGACGCGTATGGATGTTGTCGACGTGTGGGAACGGACAGAACTCGATTTTGTTGCGTGTGTACGACGAACTCAGTGTGTATCCGTCAAGATATCCCCGTATCTGTAGAACCCTAGAGGGGGAGTGAATAGGGAAATAAAATAAAACTAAACACAAGTAGGCTATATCACTGAAACAAAATAAGAAAGAGTGAGAAAATCAAACACTTGATGTATCCTGGTCTCCTTCCTAGGGCAATCCAGTCCCGAAACTCTCTCCAGCTTAAATCCACTATTGAGTAAATAGTACACACGAGTTTGGATCCGAAGAACTCTCCAACTTCAATACGATTTTGGATCCGAAGAACTCGCCAACTTCTTACACACGAGTTTTCTTACGAAGGCTCGTCAACTTCAAAAGGAAAGGAAAAGAAACTGTTGATCTTCTATAACACTTAAAGATCGAAAAGTACAACTCTTGAATACTCTAGCACTTTTGGATTGGATGACAATTGAAAGCTTAGGTAGAGTAGTAATGGTGGAGCTCTTGGTTGTTGAGAAATTTAAGGCTTAAGTGGATAGCCTTCAATGGAAGGAAGGAATCTATTTATATAGAAAATCAAGAGTAGGTAGCATTTAATGCTCCTGGACATAACCCAGACGGCATGCTGTCGGTATGGACCGGCATACCGTCGGTATTCCGTTCGGAATAGTAATGGTAATAGTTATATCCGTTGGGGAGCATTTAATGCTAGTATTTGTCCATTCAAAAATCAAATCAGATGAAGCGGTATACCGTCGGTATGAAGCGGTATGCTATCGGTATACCGATATTCGTCACAGAACATTTTGTGGCTTACAAACCGGTATACCGTCGGTATACTGTTGTATGCCGTCGGTATGCCGAAGTTCATCACAGAACATTTTTGTGGCTCACAAAACGGTATGCCGTCGGTATACTATAGTATGCCGTCGGTATGCTGAGGTTCGTCACAGAACATTTTGTGGTTCACAAAACGGTATACCGTCGGTATACTGTTGTATGCCGTCGGTATGCCGAAGTTTGTCACAGAACATTTTGTGGCTCAGAAACGGTATACCGTCGGTACACAGCGGTATACCGTCGGTATGCCATTTCTTTAGATATTGATTTTTGACTGAAAAATAGAAGAGCTTTATGTTTTTCATCCAACCTTGGGTGTTTATACAGAAAGATCTAGACCTTGTACAGACTCAAAATCTTGAATCTTTTGAGAGCCGTCTATAAGGAGCCCTGGACTTTTCTTCAGTCTTCTTTTAGGAACGTCTATAAGGCTTTGATGACTCGGCTTGAATGGACAAAACTTTTTGTAGGAGAGCTTTGAAAGATTATCTGTTAGCTGAAATTCAGAGAAAACTAGACTACGAAGATGCTGTTAATGTTATCAAAATAAACTGTGCCAACAATCTCTCCCATTTTGATAATTGACAAAACAGGGAGATAACATCTTCAGGGAGTGACTCCCCTGTAGGTAGACAACTCCCCCTCAATACATTTTCTCCCCCTTTGTCACTTAATCAAAGATGGGAAAGAAAGAAATATAGCGTTAAATAATGAAAGCTTTAAAGAGAACAAAAGCATGCATATATTAGATTTGAAAATAGCAGGGTACATGCCGGATACACCATAAAAAAACTGATAAACTCTCCTTAATGAGAGTAACGCAAGACATAGGGAAACAGAAATCCGTCCCCGCAGGACCACACAAGACATAAAACCATAACTAATGGTCCCCGAAGGACCTCAAAAGACAAACACTAAAATGACACCAATATTATTCGACCACAACCAACAGGAGCCCATAACTACTCATCCGTCGGATCATCGTCCTCCCCACCCTGAGTATCATGAAAAGCACCGAAGGGATCCACGCCATCCGGGTACATGAATCCGTAGGCATTGGAGTCAGAGAAGCGGGTTCCTTGGTATTGAGTATCGTGAAGGTTAAGATCCAGATAAGCATTGCGGTCTTGAAGAGTCCACTGGATGAAGTAAGCATGGTCATGGAAGCGACTCTGGATAAGATTCCCAAGGCCGCGGGTGTTGGCCCTCATCTGCTCCTCCGCCTGAGCTATGTGCATGTCAAAATGCTGCTGGGTCAGCGGCATGAAAGGGTCGGATGGAGGAGGCACAGAAGATGGCGCTGCAGGAGAAGTGGCCGGTGGTTCATGGGAGGATGAGACACGCGACGCTGATGCACCAGGGGCAGAGCAGGAAATGGCAAGAAAGGAGGGAATGCCGTTCGACTGGCAGAGAGAGAAGTCCACGCCCTTGGCCTCAAGGATAATGGTGATGAAAGTGCCATAGTTGAGGGATTGCTTCCCCGTCGGAAGGACCGAGAAGAAGGCGTTGAGGAGAGTCTTGGGAAACGACCAAGTCTTCTTGGAGTACAGAAAATACATACAGACGAGTGCGTCATTGGTGATCGTATCGTAGTTGCCGGCCTTGGGGTAGAGAGTATGGCAGATGATCCGATGGAGCTCGTAGTAAAAGGGTTCCAACTGATTGGAGAGGGCCGGAATGGCCGAAGGATTGGGTCCGTTGCAGATGATGCCGCAGAACTCTCCAAAGGAGGCTTCGTCAGTAGGATAAAGACCGGCCAAGGTCGACAGAGCATCTCCTCGATTTGGTATTTCAAGAATTTCTGTAATGTCGCGAGCCGTGAGATGAAAGTGGCGATCATTGACCATGGTCTCGACTGGCACTTGTCGATGCAAAAGAGATGAGAGGTCGGCTGTCTCAAAGAGTGAGATATGGTCGGAGAATACATTCCAGTTGATGGCCTTGCCTTTGAAGACGGCGTGGTTGGCAAAATGGTGGAACCAGGCATCGGCAGCTAGGGCGGAGGTAAAATTTTTGGATCATAGGCGCCATTTGGAAGGGGCACCGGAGTGAATGGGTTCGAAACTATGGTGGAGCGAGGACGTTTGTGAGTGGCCATTATGGGTGATGGTAGAAGGATGAGGGAGAAGTAATGAAGGATGAAGAGGAGGAAGAAGAAGAAGTTTGGGTTTTTAAAGGAAGAAGAGGAATTTGAAGGAGTTGGAGAGTTTTGAAAATAGGAATGAAGTTATGAATGTAATGAATGAGGAAAGTTTTGAAAATAGGAATGATGAATTTAATTAATGAAGGAAGTGGAAGGGATGGGATGGGAATTAATGAGGGATAGGATGTGATAGGATGGGTAGTTAATGAGATAGGTTTGAAAAAGATATAAAGGAAGGTGGAAGATTTGGTGGGGCCCGAGGCAGAGTTGACTGGCTGCGTCGCGTGTCAAACGGCATGCCGTCGGCATACCGGTGTATGCCGACGGTATACCGATTATGTACAGAAGATAGTTCTGAACACAAATCGGCCTGCCGTCGGTATGCCGCCGTATGCCGGCGGTGTGCCATTTGAGGGGAGCTGAAAGTCAAGACGAATGATGCCTAATTCTTGGCAGAGAAAGACGAAACGATCCTCCGGGAGTGGTTTGGTGAAAATGTCGCTAATTGATAAGTAGTGTCAATAAAATCAAGGCGAATATCCCCCTTTTTGATGGTCACGAAGAAAATGGTGTCTAATCTCAATGTGCTTCGTACGAGAGTGACAAATCATATTTTTGTGAGATTTATCGAGCTAGTATTATCACATTTAATGGAAGTGCAAGTAGAAGAAATACCATAGTCTATAAGTGTTTGTGACATCCAAAAATTTGTGCACAACAGCATCCAGCCTATATACTCGGCCTCAGTGGTTGAAAGAGCAACAGAGTTTTGTTTCTTACTAAACCACGATACCAAGGATTTTCCAAGGAATTGACATGTGTTGCTAGTGCTTTTTCGGTCAATTTTGCATCCGACAAAATCTGCATCCGAGAAGCCGTGAAGCTCAAAGGATAAAACCAAGCAAATCCAAAGGAATCACACTTATGTGCTGTAAAGATATTTTTCAATATCTCAAAGACACACACTAAACATAATATCAGGTCGCTAGCAGTTAGATAGAGTAAGCTTCCGATCACCTCGATACTTCCGAATATCGACTAAGATACCAACTTCATCATTATCAAGTTTTGTCGCTGTTGCCATAGGAGTCCTCATTGATTTGGATGAGTCAAGTTCGAAGCGTTTGAGGAGATCCTTTACATATTTGGCTTATTGATGAAGGTTCCTTTGGGTCCTTGTTTGATTTGCAAGCCCAAAATGAAGGATAGTTCTCCCATCATGCTCATTTCAAATTCATCCTGCATTACTTTAGCAAATTCTACACAAAGTGCATTGTTAGTGGAAGCAAAGATAATGTCATCGACATAAATTTGTACTAAAAAAGTGTGCCATTAAGGAATTTGATAAAAAGTGTGGTGTCGACTTTGCCCATAGAAAAGTTGTGAGATATAAGGAAGGAACTAAGGCGCTCATACCAAGCATGAGGAGCTTGTTTGAGGCCATAAAGGGCTTTGTGTAGTTTGAAGACATGATGAGGAAATTGAAAATCTTCAAAGCCAGGAGGTTGCTTAACATAAACTTCCTCTTTAATAATGCCATTTAGAAAAGCACTTTTAACATCCATTTGAAAAAGTTTGAAATCATTAAACAAGCAAAAGCACATAGCATGCGAATGGATTCAAGACGAGCAACCGGAGCATAGGTTTCATCGTAGTCAATGCCTTCCTCTTGGTTATAGCCTTGAGCAACCAATCGGACTTTGTTACGAGTGACTAACCCATCTTCATTAAGTTTATTACGAAACACCTATTTAGTTCCAATAATTAGGTAGTTGTTAGGTTTAGGGACAAGTTCCTAAACCTTGTTTCTCTCAAATTGATTTAGCTCTTCTTGCATCGCTATCATCCAAAATTTATCATGAAAAGAATCATTAATATTTTTAGGCTCTATTTGAGAAATAAAAGCCACGTTTGCACAAAGATCACGTGTGGAGGATCTAGTACTGACACGAGATGAAGGATCACCAATGATAAGCTCCTTAGGATGATTAGGGATAAATCTCCATTCCTTTGGGAGGTCCTCTTGAGGAGGCTCGAGTGGTGGAGAATCTTTGGTTGGAGGGGTCACTATTTCATCGTTAGATAAAGAAGGACGAGGATCTCTAATAGAAAAGTTCTCCAAACCAAAAGAGATGTCATCAATATCATCGGATGAGGAGGATGTAGAAGAGCTAAGTTCATCAAAAGAGATATTAATTGACTCTTCGACAACGAGACTTCTTTTATTAAAGACACGAAAACCTTTACTATGTATTGAGTAGCCAAAGAAAATACCTTCATAAGCTTTTTCTTCAAACTTGCCAACGTTGTCCTTGGTATTCAAAATAAAACATTTGCATCCGAAAACTTTAAAATACTCAATACAGGGAATTTTGTCAAACCAAAGCTCATAAGGAGTCTTTTTAGAAATAGGTCTAATCAAGATCCTAATTATAACATGACATGCCGTATTTACGGCTTCCGCCCAAAAGTATTGGGAAGCTTATATTGGTTTAACATAACCGGGCCATATCGCCAAGGGTTCTATTCTTTATTTCCACAAAACCATTTTGTTGAGAGTCCGAGGGCAAGCAAAATCATGACCAAAACCATTCTTTTCAAAATTTTTTAAAATGGCATTGTAAATTCTCCTCCATGATCACTTCTAATCTTGTTAATAGAAATGCCTTTCTCATTTTGAACACGTTTACAAAAGGCAACAAATTCACCAAAAGTATCACTTTTACTAGCAAGAAAAATGACCCAAGTAAATCTCGAAAAATCATCAACCAAAACAAAAGCATAAAGTTTGCCTCCAAGACTAGCTACTCTACTTGGACCAAATAAATCCATATGAATAAGTTGAAGTGGTCTAGTAGTACTCACAGAGTTGATGGATTTGAAGGATGACTTGGTCAACTTACTTTTCTCACATTCTTCACATACCATATCCTTTTTGAAGGAGATACTTGGAAGTCCTCGTACAAGCTTCTTGGTTGCAAGACGGGAGATGGTATCCATGTTGGCGTGTCCGAGCCTCATGTGCCAAAGCCAACTTTCATCGTTCTTTACGACTAAGCACCTGTCATTGTTAGTACCTTCAATAAGATAGAGAACATAGATATTGTTTTCTCTAATGCCTTCATACTGTAGATCCAAGTGCTATCGGTAATGAAGCATTTGAGTTTAACAAACTTAATATCATAACCATTATCTGTAAGATGACTAATACTGAGAAGGTTGTGTTTAAGATTTGTAACAAGACAAACATTCTTAATACAAGGATAAGAAGGGGAACCAATATTACCATTTCCTATGATGTGGCCTTTTAGATTGTTACCAAAGGATACATGTCCTTCTTTCTTCATCGATAGCGTTGTAAAAAGTGAAGCATCACCGGTCATGTGCCGTGAGCAACCGCTATCGAGGATCCACTTGCTTCTAGCATGAGAAGGATTCTTCACCTACAACATAAGTTGAAGATGAACATTTTGGTACCCATGATTGTTTAGGTCCTTGATTGTTAGTCTTAGGAACCCATTTAAAAACTTTCATATCAACTTGTTTCTTTGTTTGACAATAATTAGAAGTATGTCCAAGTAGACCACAATAGTTGTACATCATGGAAGATTTAGAAGAGAATGTGTGAGTGTTATGCACATGTGGAGCTTTAGTGCAAGGAGTTCTATCATGAGTGTTATGGTGATGATAATAAATGTGAGGTTCTTCTTAACAAAGGGTCCTTTCCTTGTGTTAGGATAGGACCTATGTGTAGTGTTTTTGTTCATGTAAGACTTGTGACTAGCATTGTGATGAGTGTAGGTGTCTTGGAGCATGTGTGCGAGCAGTGTTTTTATCAACCAGTTTCTTACCCTGCACAAGAAGATCATTATACTTATTAGAAGTATATTCTCTTCTATTTGCAGCTTGAACTTTATGCATAGCAAAATCATAAGCCCTTCTGAGGGATTGTGTAAAACCCCTAAAATTTCTACTATTTTTTTATTAAATTTAGTACTGATTTAAAATTTTTGTAATATACGTCGCGTAGTATTATACGTCGCGCACGACCTTTTATTTTTTTTTCGAATTTGCTCGACGAGTGCGAATATGTGCGAGCGTACATATTTTAAAAAACAAATTTTTATTTTATTACACTTTCAAAATATTATATAGAATTATTATTCTTGCTATAAAAAGTCTATTGTTTTTAGCAGTTATTAATAATAAATAATATTCTTCGTGCAAAAATATTTATTTCATAAATATTTTATTAAGTTTATTTTTAAATAATAAGGTATTTTCGAAATTATTATAATAGTATTTTTGGAAAACATATTTCGAAATTATTGTGGCAATTTAAACCTTGATTTGAAATTTTGGATTTATTTAAATAGTTAAGTATTTGAAATTTGATTATCCTATTCGATTTTAAACTAAAATTTAATTTGATTTAAATTAGATATGGATTTGGATTTGATTGCTTTTAAATTAAATTAGGAAATATCTAAATTGGGTTTTAAGGGATCCTAATTCTTATCCAATTGGGAATTCCCACATCCTATAAATAGGCAGGTACTCCTCCAACTTTTATTAATTCCCCCACAATTTTCTCCACCAGAAATGTGCGTGCATCGTGTCCGTGTTCCCCGTCCAATCTTATTATATTATTTTACATGTACATTATTTATCTCCTTCTCCGTGTCGGACACACCCCGACATAAATAAATTCCTAACAATAATCCTATCCCTAACCACCATCCAAATCCCGACCTTCGACATCCTCATCACATCCCTGTCACCACCGTACACCCGACCTCGATCACCCGCCGAACCGTCGACCCCACTGTCATCACCACCGCCAACCTACCGAAAACCCGACCCCGGCCGCAGTCACCACTGCCATGGCCGACGAACACCAAGCCAACACAGGTCACCCATGACCCATAGGTCCGTACCTCGTCACCACCGTAGCCACCACGGCAACCGCCGCAGCCGACTTCACAACTCAAAACCCCAAATGAAGGAAAACAAAAAGAATAGGAAAAACCCTTTACCTCCGGTCGCATCGGCCATGCCCCTCGCCGGCAGCACCTATCTCGTCGACGCCAGAACCCGAGCCCTCTTTAGTAATACTTCACCTCTCGGAGAGCTAGCCGCCATCCCCGCGTCCAGTAGGAACCAGCTGCCGGCTCCGCCAAACCCGACCTAGCCGTCCGTCGAACTCGGCCATCTTAGCCCGACTCCGCTTCGACGCCGCGCTGTCTCCCTCCAGCCGCGTCGCCCCGCCACCGGCAACGCCGACCGACACTTCCGCCTCTACCGCCGCTAGCATCATCTCCACCCTCTCCAAGTTCCGTCGCCGCCTCCGACGCAGTGCCCACCGTGCGAGCCGGCAACACCCCACCGGAAACCCCCTTCCTCTCCCGCTCCTCCTCTCGCCGGATTTCCCGAACTCCGTCGCCCGCCTCCACCTCTTCGCGCGCGATGCCGCGCATCCCTCCGGCCGACTTCCTTCCGCCTTCACCACTGCCCTCTCCCTACGCCTCCGCCTCCTTACGCTGCTCCCTCCGCCTCTTCCGCCCTAGGTCGGGACCGGAGTAGCCGCCCACGCTGCGCAGACCGAGCACCGTGAGCCGACCTCTCCGCCAGATTCGCACCGCGACCTCCTCGCCGTGCTTTGGCCGCGCCGCCCGCCGACGATTCCGCAAACCCCCGCCGACGAGTGCGCCACTCCGCCGTACCCGATCTGTCCCCAGCCCCGTCTTCCTCTTCCCGCAACTTCTTCTTCCCTCTCTCTCTCTTCCGTACATAACCCCATACTCTGAAATGTTTTCTCTCTCTTCTTCACCACAGTTGCTTTATTTCCTCTACTCCTTGGTGAGGAGTGAGCAGATATCGGTTTAAGAGTAGTCAATATTATTATATTTTACTCTTTCTTATTTTTATTTTATTTTTATTCTTTTGATTGATTTCTTTCTGTTGCTTTTCCTTGTTTCATTATGTTCAGTATAGTTTCATCCTCCCTTAGGAAAGAGATACTATTATTATTATTAATTTATTATTATTATTATTATATTTATTATTTGCCTTAATATATATATATATATATATATATATATATAGTTTTAAGTTGGCCTTAGTTGTAATGTCAAACTAGGTCTTGGATTATATAAACTATATTATTGTATGGTATTCAAAATTTAGCCTTTGACCAAAAGAATTTATTTGACAAAATTTTAGTTTATCCTAAAAAGGGTTTTCTAGTACGTTTTATTTCATACAAGTAGTTTCTAATTTATGAAAAGATTCTAAATATTTTTCAGGTAATTATCTAAAGTATTTTTAACTAATACGATATAGTTTTCTACCTAACGATATTATTCTACAAAACTTAGAGCATTTTCAGCCGGAAATGAATTTTAAGCACCATCATATTTTTATAATATTATAAATATTTTCCTAAAATAGTATATGTATCAAACTACTCAAATCACTTCAATTATCATCCTGTCCAGAACACGTCCCACTATTCCTATTCCCTTGCCAATTCTATCGTTCCTAGTCAATTTGACCGTTCTGGACCCAGTAGAACTGTCCGTACCACCATCAGAGGTCCCCATGCATAGTTGTTGCACCGAAGTCATAATCCGTGCCACATTGATCATTGCAGTACACCAGGCGTCCTACCAGGCAAGACACCTTGCCATTTACTGTTTATTTATTTTAGCTCATATTTATGCATTATTTATTTTCTTTATGCAAAATAAACTGTGATACATGGCATAACCTGTTAGAACTTACTGTTCATTTATATTTCCTGCTGTGTATTATTTTTCTTACAAATTAAACCTAGATTTAAGGGACCACCTTGTGTGTTGCATTCATTGGCCTTGACATGTTAACCATGAAGTTGTGTGTCGTATGTAGAACACGGAAGTGCGTGATTGGCTGGCCACCAGTACGTACAAGCCATGCGATAGGAATAACCGCTAATAGAGATTGCATGCTAGTTGACTTAGCGATTATAGTGGTTTTGTGTTGTGGATACAACACAGTAGGCATTGGACGGGGAGTACAATTCCTTAGCGTATGGGCTTCGATGCACTTTCCCTTGTGACCCGGACTCTCCGCTGGAGATACGGGGTTGATGACCCATGGTTACTGACGGCCACTGACGATTCTACGGAACGTCATGCTCTTACTGATGGGGCCTCTGGTGCCCAAGGGGAGACTATACCGATCCTATTCAGCCAGGGCCCATGCGTAGGAAGGATTGTTCTTAACTATATTTACTTAGAATGGTAGGCTACCTTTATCCGTTAGGTACGAGTACTTTTGGTTTGGGTACTTGTATCTGACCGTGGCTTGGAACAATAACTTGTCGCAAATTAGTTCGTCACATCTTGTCCTTGTTTGGTTGTAGGTGTGACTTACTACTTCGATGAGAAGGTATTGAACCTTGTTGGGGTCCGGATACCATATTGGATTCATGACATGGAAAGATACGTCACCGTGAATTAGTTACCATCTCCTGTCCTTGTTTGGTTGGGGGGATGGTACGCTCGTTCAATAGGGTGTATTGGACCATGTTATAATTCAATTGACTTATTATTTGAGCAATATTTTCAGTTTATATGGCATGATATTATGTGTCTTGTTACGTCCCTCTGAGGACCTGGTTATCTCTCCAGGTGTGTGTGCTATTGTCTTTCGCAGATGCTCTAGCTCTAGCCGTGTTCATCGCTATTCTTCTAGGATGATTGCATTTGGATCGTCTTCGCTTCGCTCGCCAAATTCTTTCTTTTGTTATGTATTTCTTTACTCATGTATTTTCCCTTTACTTGTTGGTAGTGGATTTGTCTCCGCCCAACATATTGTATCAAGACAATTTCATAGTTGATTATATGAGATCTTTATTTCATTTATTTTGTGTGGATGAGATTAGTTATGGTTCTACTGCATTTTACAGCTTATGTATTCATACGAGGGTTCCATATATTGGAGTATACTTCGTATGAATACAGCTGGCATGTCTACGTTCCTAGTCCTACGTATTTTGGGACTGGGGCGTTACAGATTGAAACTCATCATCTTTTTCTTAATGATGACTTGAGATTCTTGTAACTTGAGTCGCAAAGATTCTATCTCATCCGTGTCAGAGGCAGGAGATTTTCCTTTTACATCAATAATGATGTTGGAGAGTCTCTTTACTTCTAGTTTGAATGCCTCAACCTTTTAGAGATTTCTGTACTTATTTCTAACACCTTTGTGTTCCTCGTGTAGTTCAAGAATGACATTTTCTAAGTCATCATAAGAGAGAGTATTCAAAGAGAGACCATCGAGTACCTCATCGATTGCTATGAGACAAACATTTGCATTGTGTTTGCATTCTTTGTCGTTGTCTGAATCGCTAGCATCACTTTCACACCAGATGCTGGTGTTGGCATATTTTCTGGAGGAAGAGCTTCCTTTTTAGACTTCTCGTACTTACTGGAGTCTTTTCTTGTCATAGGACAATCTTTCTTGATGTGTCCGGTTCTCCTACATTGGTAGCAAGTAGGATCTTCATCGTTGTCTCGTCTAAAGCGGTTTGCTTTATTGAACTTGAGGAACTTTCAGAAATGTTTTGCTGTAAGAGCTATTTCTTCATCATCATCCGACTCGTTATCGTCGGAGCTATCCTTTGAGTAGGATTTTGTAACTTTGAGAGACAGAGACTTCTCCTTTTCTTTGGCCTTTTTCTTCTCCTTTTCTTGCATGGATGATTCCTCTTGATCTTTCATGTCAAGTTCATGAGTCATAAGCTTCCCCATAAGGGTCTCAAGGTTCATGGTTGTCAAGTTTCCCTTCAATGATGGCGATAGCTTTAGGACTCCATCCTTTAGTCAATCCTCTGAGAATTTTCCTGATCTTTTCATGAGCAGGATATTCCTTATGAAGAGAAGAGAAAGGGTTAATGATATCACCGAAACGAGTAAACATGCAAGTAATAGACATCTTGTTTTATCTTAAAAGATTCATATTTTGTGTGAGTCTAATAATCTTTGATTCCTTTACTTGTGATGTTCCCTCGTGAGTGACTTCTAGCAACTTCCAAATTTCATTTGAAGTCTTGCAAGTAGAAATCCTATCGAATTCACTGTTATCGAGAGCACAGTAAAGAGCGTTCATAGCCTTAGCGTCTCGACTAGCAAGCTTCTTGACATTCTCAGTGAGTTTATCCTAAGGGTGTCAGGCACGACATCCTAAATAACTCCGAAAGGAGTAGGGAGACCATTTATCACACAATCCCATGAATCGAAATCTATGGACTTCAAATAAATGCTCATCCTAATCTTCCAATAGTTATAGTTGGTTCCATCAAATAGAGGAGGTCTATTTGTGGAGTGTACCTCATTGTGGAATGTGTTGACACTAGGGTTAGTGGCCATGGATCACTCTAAGGGTGTAAATCCAAATCAAGAGAACAAAGCTCTGATACCAATTGTAGAACCCTAGAGGGGGGTGAATAGGGAAATAAAATAAAACTAAATACAAGTAAGCTATATCACTAAAATAAAATAAGGGAGAGTGAGAAAATCAAACACTCGATGTATCCTGGTCTCCTCCCTAGAGGCAATCCAGTCCCGAAAATCTCTCTGGCTTAAATCCACTATTGAGTAAATAGTACACACGAGTTTGGATCCGAAGAACTCGCCAACTTCAACATGAGTTTGGATCCGAAGAACTCGCCAACTTCTACACACGAGTTTTCTTACGAAGGCTCGTCAACTTCAAAAGGAAAGGAAAAAAAACTGTTGATCTTCTATAACACTTGAAGATCGAAAAGTACAACTCTTGAATACTCTAGCACTTTTGGATTGGATGACAATTGAAAGCTTGGGTAGAGTTAATGGTGAAGCTCTTGGTTGTTGAGAAATTTAAGTCTTAAGTAGATAGCCTTCAATGGAAGGAAGGAATCCATTTATATAGGAAACCAAGAGTGGGTAGCATTTAATGCTCTTGAACGTAACCCAAACGATATGCCGTCGGTATGGACCGGCATACCGTCGGCATTCCATTCGGAATAGTAACGGTAATAATTATATCCGTTGGGGAGCATTTAAGCTAGTATTTGTCCATTCGAAAATTAAATCAGATGAAGCGGTATACCGTCGGTATGAAGCGGTATACCGTCGGTATACCGATGTTCGTCACAGAATATTTTGTGGCTTACAAATGGTATACCGTCGGTATACTGTTGTATGCCGTCGGTATGCCGAAGTTCGTCATAGAACATTTTTGTGGCTCACAAAACGGTGTACCGTCGGTATACTGTAGTATGCCGTCGGTATGCCGAGGTTCGTCACAGAATATTTTGTGGTTCACAAAGCGGTATACCGTCGGTATACTGTTATGCCGTCGGTATGCCGAAGTTTGTCACAGAATATTTTGTGGCTCAGAAACGGTATACCGTCGGTACACAGCGGTATACCGTTGGTATGCTGTTTCTTTAGACATTGATTTTTGACTGAAAAATAGAAGAGCTTTATGTTGTCATCCAACCTTAGGTGTTTATACAGAAAGACCTAGACCTTATACATACTCGAAATCTTGAATCTTTTGAGAGCCGTCTTTAAGGAGCACTGGTCTTTCCTTCAATCTTTTAGGAACGTCCATAAGCCTTTGATGACTCGGCTTGAATGGACAGAACTTTTTGTAGGAGAGCTTTGAAAGATTATCTGTTAGCTAAAATTCATAGAAAACTAGACTACGAAGATCTGTTAATGTTATCAAAATAAACTGTGCCAACAGTATCAACCTTTGTAAACTAGGCCATAACTTCGTGTACAGTCGTCGGTTCGAGACAAAACTTGTGCCAACATGACCGTATCGAGTCTGGTCCTGTGTGCCAAGTTTGGTTCGATTCTGAGAAGGTCGACCAGAATGCATATTTGGCGGGCCCGCGACCCGATCCAACGGGCAAAATTATTCACGGCCCGCCAGAATCCAACTTTGGATATACAGTTGGGTTCATCTCCTTAAACTTGACCTGTAGACATGTAGTTGACGACTTTAGAGAGAATAGATACTGGCACACGTTTTAGTGCAAAATGGATCCAATGGTGGACATCGTTTGACTTAAAATTATGATTTTGTCCCTGTATCCAGAATTGGACTTTTGGACAGGCATTTCTTAGACATATCTTTTACACCGGGAATTTTCTTATGTTTATTTCAACATCTGGAGCCGTTCATGGATTTTGAGTTTCACTACTGACGTACTTGACTGTTGGATTTGTCATTCCTGCACTATCAAGCAGATACCTTGCCACCATACTCTGTGATTATTTTATTTTTTTTCAGTATTTATATTAGTTTATTTATATACTGTATGGATTATTACTGTGCATCCAAGTCACACTTGGGTGCAAGCGATGAATCGGTCGTTTTACTTGAATTATATTATTTTCTTGCATTGACTTAGCTTAGTGACCACCCATTTGATGATGGTATGGTATATCTCATACGGCTTTGACACATATTCATCATGAGTGTGAGTCACATGTAGGACACGTACTCGCGTA
>JANAVB010028801.1:0-56669 GCA_029216955.1 Iris pallida
GCAGCGGATGGGCCGTCATCCCTACCGATTCTCTCGATGATACTGGTACTATCGGGGATGCCGGCGGACGAGGTAATGTGCAACGTGGCCCCAGTTTACTGTTCGTGGTAGAAGGCGCTCAACGGTCCCTTAGACTATTGGTCTAACGTCGACTTGGTACAGTGGTGCCGGAGGACCCAGCAAACCGCTGAGATTAGTTTGACCGTAATGAAGCTCGTGGCTCGCAGTGAGGGACATCTAGGGTCCCCCTCCGCGTACAAGCTCGACGAAGCAGCCTTCTCTTTTGCATGTTCAAGGCCAGTGCAAAATTTTATTTGGTCTTATTCTAATACTTTATTTTTTCTATTACAAAATTTTACGTATACTTTTGTTAATTTCTATTAATGTTTTCCCATTTTTATAATACAGTGGGAAATTTCTAAGGGTGCTGCACATTCCGAAGTGCGACGTGAGTGATGAAACTTTCGTGAGACACTTGGATTTTCTTCCTGTGCTGGAAGAACTCGACATTAGCTACTGCCTCTACATCACATCGACTGGAATAATTTTTGTTGGAAATTATTGCCGCCGTCTGGTCAAGCTGAGTAGGAACATGCCCCCTCCGAATTTCATGTTCAGGAACATGTTCGTGCTGGACACGAAAAATGAGGCGGAGGAAAAGGCCGTGGCTGATTCGATGCCTCGTCTCGAGCACCTACATATAGGATTCGGCATGTTCAATGGAGACACGGTGCGATCTATCATATGCAACTGCAAGGGTCTTCGCCTGCTCGACATACGTGGGTGCTTCAACGTGATCTTCGACGACGAACTCTGGAAAATTTGTTATTCAATACAGACGTTTAAAAAACCTTTGATAATGTAATCCCAGTACCAGGAGAACATGTGTACGAGTGGGATAATGATTTAGATTTGTTCTATCATTCCTGGGGTGAATGGTGAAAACATTAGCATGCATGCATGCATGCATTTCTTTATATATATTTCTCACTAGTCTACATACAAGATATTTTTTATGAGTTTGATTCTCCATTTTGAGCAAATTTTACTTTTGTCAATACTAATTTTTTACATGATTATTTTTTTTATAAATAAAATGGACTGTGATATAATGACGCCCAAGACGGCTCACTTCTGAGATTTCGACATTTCCCAACACAAATTTTACCATTAATACAACATCTCAGTGTAATCATATCCAAGAGATTTTGCCATTTTCCAACACAGATTTTACCTTATTCAAAATAAATTCTGGCGGTACAAATTCCACTCATATTAGTGGTATCAGTGCCATTCACCATAATTAATGGTGATCGATACGAAAATATTGGTTTCTTTTTCACAACCCTTTAAAATCTATTTACACAGCCAAACAGCCAAACTAATTCATCTTCACGAGCATTCAAAACCAATTTATATAGATTCAAAACAAAACTAAACAGCCAAACTATTTAAAATTCACAACCCTACGGAACAGTCCTAAATGTACCATTCTCCGTCTTTTATGTACCATTCTCCGTCCTAAATGTACCATTCTCCGTCCTATATTGACCATTCTCCGTCCTACATGTATCATTCTCCGTCCTACATTTACCATTCTCCGTCCTAAATGTACCATTCGTCGTCCTAAATGTACAATTCTCCGTCCAAAATGTACAATTCTCCGTGTTAGAGGAACGGAGAATGGCAATTAACAGCCAAACAGCCAAACTAATTCATCTTCACGAGCCTTCAAAACCAATTTATATAGATTCAAAACAAACCTAAACAACCAAACTATTTAAAATTCACAACCCTACAGAATAGTCCTAAATGTACCATTCTCCGTCTTATATGTACCATTCTCCGTCCTACATGTATCATTCTCCGTCCTACCTCTGTCCTAAATGTACCATTCTCCGTCCTACATGTTTCATTCTCCGTCCTACATTTACCATTCTCCGTCCTAAATGTACCATTCGCCGTCCTAAATGTACAATTTTTCGTCCTAGATGTATCATTCTCCGTGTTAGAGGAACGGAGAATGGTCATTAACAGTCCCAAAAATTGTTCCATACTAAGTTAAAAAGCATATTAGCACCCAAAAAATGTTAACAATAGAAAAATTCTACAGAACCCAAACACCAGACTCGAACGTAGGCCTTCCATGTAAAAGCCAAACAGCACAACCAACTAAGCCTGGAAAGACATCAATAATGCTAAGTCTACAACCAAACGCTTACAACACTTTTACAACCTTCACCCATTGCTGACATGTGGGCCATGGCCCATATGTCAGCAATGGGTGAAGGTTGTAAGAGTGTATATCCCCAACTTCCAATAAGGAATAGGAAGAGTCAGTTTAAAACGTGTATATCTATACATAGGGGTCCCCATTCATCTGAGTAGGTTGCACATTTAACATGGCTCCAAAAAGATCATCTGGTTGGGAACCATTGCCAGAGTCTTCTTCCAGTCGTCGCCGAGCCTCTCCGCATGGAGCACCCTCTGCGCCGCCTCCGACCCATGACTGGCTGGCAGAGGCTGCGGACTTTCTGACCTCCTGCGGGTTGTTACTGGAGGTCATCGCTCGACCTCTTCATCCGGCGCCCAACTTTGACCTGTTGCCGATCACTCCGGAGGAACGGGATTCTCTGGAGAAGAGGGAAGCGTTTCGCCGCCTGTGCCATAGGGCGGGTGTACGCACCCTGCAGGACTTTGCGGAGATCCTCCACGAGGCCAGTGAGGGCTAGACTTTTTTTTTTATTTTTTACAGTTTTTTGTCCTCCTCTTGTATACTTCTCCGGAGAATGTTCCGACGACGAAGCTGGGATTTAATGAAATATAATATTTTGTTAACTCAATTTATTTTCGGCTACAATCAAACTTTTACAACCTTCTGACAACTTACACCCATTTGCTAATTATAGCATTGCTCTTTATAATTAAAAAATCTTGTTACGTCAAATCCATATATCAGCGACGATATCCCCATCAATGACTTGTTACGTCATAGAATTGATTATGCTGCCAGCGTCAATCTTGCCGTCAAATCCATCTTAAATATGATTACAAAGTAAAATAGAGGACAACTTTGAGTATTTCAATTTTACTCTTTTCGAGTACATAGTCTTCTTATTTTCAAAAATTTAATCAAATATTCGAAACATGGAAATATTGAGATTAAACTTCACATTCTTAAATATGTTGTCAAAGTTTTTTAAATAAACATGTTTCCACCACATTTTTTCTGCCAAATTTTTCAATAATTTATACGGAACACGTGGATATATACTAGTAATAATAGTAATAAATTTAATTTTGGAAAGTAGTTTTTAAAATTAGGGTCTCAAAATCCCAAAGATTTATGTAGTAATTTCACATGGATATATACTAGTAATAATAGTAATAAATTTAATTTTGGAAAGTAGTTTTTTAAATTTAATAGTAATAAATTCGACCGTCTTATACTAGTAATAATAGTAATAAATTAATTTAAAACTCAAAACTATTCTAATTTTTTCCACTTTTCAAGGTCACATAAGACGGTCGAATTTTTCCTCTACTTCTTTCAAACCCTCTTCCTTCTCCCAAACCCTCTTCCAAACCCTCTTTTAATCAAAATGCCGCCGAAGAAACAACGACCGTCACCGAAGGGAAAGAATCCATAAAGGGATGCGATACAGGCCCGAAGGGCAGAACTTGCAAGGGCGGCGAAAACCAAGATTATGGTCGCTAGGGCAGAGGCCGAAAGGGCAGCGGCGGAAGCAGCGGCGGCAGCGACGATGAAGGCGGAGGCGGCAGCCAAGCCACGTGCAAAAAGGCTAAAAAACTCATTGCTCGACAAAGACCGGAAAATCTATCTTCGATACAGAGTCGTCGGAAGACTCAACTTATGAAGATCGAAGGCGTACTCAAGCGAAGGCTAAGGTGGCAACGGATACAGAGTCATCAGCGTACTCTGTGGATTTTAAATCCTCATCAGAAGAGGAAAATGAAGAGGAAGAGCAATCATCAAATAAGTCCCAGGTTGGAGAGGAGGTAAAAAAATTTAAAGACTCAAAAAGTAAGAAGATTTACATTAAATATTTCAAGAAAAAGGCTGTTATGCCTGAAAGATCAATTAAGATGGATGATGTCGAAGACGAAGCTTTCCTGGATATATTGAAATTCTATCAATTGGAGAAACTGAACAAATCCTGTCTTGAAAAAATCTCCCAAACAATAGTAAGAGAATTTTACTCAAATCTTCCGGCTAAAATTAAAGAAAAAGAAGAGGATCAACCACTGGTGTTTCTGAGAGGGAAACTGATTAGGGTAAATGCTGCTGTCATCAATGAATTTTATGGATTTGATCCAGTTCCTAAGTTTGATATGAAAGATATTGATAATATTTCCATGACGGATGCAATTCATGAGATTACAGGTGTTTCGATAGGTGCCAAGACCCCTCAAAATGTATACAAAGATCAATTAAAAACTTTGTATAAATTGTTGCATGCCTACGTTTCTCAAACACTCAACCCTGCTGGACATGAGTTTTCCATCCATCCCGAGAGAGTAAAATTTCTTTATTATATGGGAAAGAAAAAAAGGATGGATATAGGTTCCTACATGTTCAGTAGAATGATGCATCTCGTAGGAAAACCAACTGCAAGGACAGCTCTCCCTTTCGGAGGATTTGTATGCTCGATGGCTAATAAACATTCTGTCCCAAACTTAGCAGGGGATGTTTATATTAAAAACAAAGGCCCCATGAGAAAACTAACCTTTACTCGAATGTTTGGAAAACGGGCAGCAGCTGCAAGCAAACCATCAACATCTGGAAAACCATCAACTTATGGAATCAAAAACACTAAGGATAGGGTTGATGACCTATACAATTTTGTTGCTGCAAACTTTGAGAATGTCTTCAAAGAGATGAAGACTATATCCGACAACCAGAAATTGATTCTGGATAAGATTAACCAGATAGAGGTTGAATTTGTTGACCAAGAATAAGATTTTCCTTCCCTCGTGAAGAAGGTAAATGGGGCTAGCCCAAACTCTTATGTAAAAATACACACTGTGCATATTGACACTTTAATGCTAGCCATCACTTTGATACTTCTATTTATATTTTTGGATGTCATTTCTACATATAAAGTGAGTCAATACTGACTATAATTTTTCTTAATCCGTCCCTCAAGGTGTAGGTGAAGGATATTTTGAGAAAGAAGAAGTAGGAAAAAAGAAAAAGAAACAAGAAGAAGAAGATGGAGACGGCTATGAAGATTCATCTTTTGAGTCTTGAATGTCTCTTATTTCAATTTGGATGTAATATTTGACTTGTAATATGGTTCTGAATATTTGTTGGTCATGGCGGACAAACTAAATTTTGTGTTTGAAATATTGTAAGACTAAACTTTTCACTTGTACTAAGTGCATAGTTCGTAATTTGTTTTGAAAATGTAATATGGTCTTGAATTTAGAGTAGGTCTGATATTTATTTGGATTATTGTATTGTGAATTATGCAGGTTCTATGTTGAATTACTAACGTGGATTGGGCTGATTACTGTAACGTGGATTGGGCAGATTACTGTAACGTGAATTATGCAGATTACTATAACGTGAATTATACAGTTTATTGGACTTGGAATGAAGTATACTTAATTTGATTATGATTTTTTGGTTGAAGCGTTATTTGGTTGGCAGTTGGCCTTCATAGATGATATTGATATTTTGGTGTATTCCTTTGATTTACAGATGCCCATCACAGATTTCATGAGTCCTGGGTGCATTGCTAGGGTTTACAGGTGGCCTCATTAGGATGCATTCCTGGGATCACTGAAACTTTATTTGATTGTAATGTGTTTTGCTTTCTGTAAAAAATTATTACATCGATGCCATCAATATGAATTCGATGCCAGTGCCTCTTCATCCCTTATTATTAAAATTGTAATCCTTCCTGTTCATCCCTTGTTTTTGAGGAAACATAATTGTAATCCTGCCTGTTCATCCTTTGTTATTGCCATCAGTACATCGATGCCATCAGTATGAAGTCGATGCCAGTGTAATGCATAATGTAATGTAAGAAAAATTCTCTTTGATAGTAGGTTAATTATATTCAAACATTCGCAAGAAATTTTGTTCAGCCATACAATGGAAGCCTGATAAAATGATATTCGGATTATCTTGAAAATGATTTAATATTAAATAAATGTACTATGGTAAATGATATTAAAAATACTGTAAATATTTGGTGAAAAAATATGAGATACTTGAACATTTCCTGTCCTAAATGTACCATACTTTGTTAAAAGCACAGAGTGTCCGTTCTCCGTTTTCAAAGAACGGAGAATGACCATTCTCCATGTTAAAGGAACGGAGAATGGCCATTCTCCTTGAGAATGGCCATTCTTCGTGTTAAAAGCAAAGAGAACGGCCATTCTCCGTCCATTCGCCGTGTGAAAAGCAAAGAGAATGGCCATTTTCCGTCCATTCGCCGTGTTAAAAGCAAAGAGAACGGCCATTCTCCGTCCATTCGCCGTGTGAAAAGCAAAGAGAATGGCCATTCTCCGTCTATTCGCCGTGTTAAAAGCAAAGAGAATGGCCATCCTCCGTGTTAAAAGCAAAGAGAATGGCCATTCACCGTCCAAATAAAATATTCTCTTCGAAAAAATTATCATTAGAAAAGTAAAAAATATTTTGTCCGATCAATACAGAATTTTTTTTAAATAAGTGAGCAGATGATCCGCCCGACCTCAGAAGCAGGTTTCCTCAGTTCACCACCACCACCGTGACATGTAGCTTTATTAACAAAATATAAAATTATTAGATGAAAAATAAGATTTCTGACAATGGCATGGACAGTAAAATTAGAGCGGCGCCGCTGGTACTTCTTCTTGTTCGAGGAGGTTTCGACGACGTCCGACGCGAAGCGGACCGATTCTTCTCGGCGCAGCTGGTACTCCTCGTTGTTCTAGGAGGGCTCGACGACGTTCGACGCGATCCGGACCGATTCTTATTTCCTTCTTCATCTCCGTTTCTCTTTCCACCACAACCACCAACACCACCACCACGACGGCCTGTAACCAAAAAAAATTACGAAATATTAAATTGGATGGACTTTTGAGAGAGTAAATATGAGTTAATTTAGGGTGTTCATTGAAAAAATTAAAGTGAAGAATGACCTGCTAAAGCAAGTTACCAACAGGTCAAAAGTCTAAATCAGCATTAAATGATGTTTCTACACTATTATTCAATCCGAACCATTGGATCAACATCCAACGGTCCAGATTTCGGATGTATCGATACATCCATTTCCAGCGGATGTATTGTAGAGCGACCCATATATATATATATATATATATATATATATATATATATATATATATATATATATATATATATATATACTTGAAGCAATAGGTAATTGTGACGAACTCGCCTCAACTTGGCTCAAACTCCCGACCGCTTGGGCCGCATACATCTCTCTCAACTACTAGGCTAGAGGTCATTTGCAACCAGTTCCATATATATATATTTTTTTATCAGTTCCATATATATATATATATATATATATATATATATATATATATATATATATATATATATATATATATATTACAAAATAAATAATAACCCTAGCTAGACGGGTTGCAGGATATCGATCAATGTTTGACCAAGGTCTCCTATCGGTAGAGTAAATCAAGATTATTCCTATCCAATGGAAGCAAATGGCCCCAGAAATAGTGGCAAGTACGGATGGACCACCACTACTAAAATATTGGTATTTAGCGACGAAAATATCCGTCGCTAAACTCGATATTTTTGTCGCTAAATATAATTACCGACGAATTACTGACGAAAAAGGAACGTCGATAGATATAACGTCGCTATGAAAAATCCATCGGTAATCCGTCGCCATAGCGACGGATTACCGACGGAAGTACCGACCAATAATAGCAACGGATTAGCAACGAATATTATTCGTCGGCAATCTCGGCGATGCCTTAGCGACAGACTACCGACACAATTTAGTGAGCAAAAATCACAAATTTTTCAGAGGCTTAGCGACGAAAATTTTCGTCGTTGAGTCGTCTGATACGCTTTTGGTATTAGACAGAACGATAGCGGAGGAAATTTTCGTCGCTATTCCGTCGCTAACATACAATAATACGTCGCTAATCAGTCGGTAATCCGTCGCTAGCCTAATTTTTTTTCCAAAAATTTGTCGCTTATTCCGTCGCTGGTCAGTCTCTAAGATGCTCATTATTGCCAGATTAAATTGTCCCAGCTTTGCTCAAACCTGTCAATATATATATATATATATATATATATATATATATATATATATATATATATATATATATATATATATACAGTCACATAAACTATAGTAAATACAACACCAATATATACATAATTAGACTCAACACCAATATATACACAAATTAATAAACCACAATAAATACATAAATGAACTCCAATAGTCGCAATATAGTACATATCCGTAAATTTGTTCAATAATACATAAATTCCCTCAAGTTCATACAAACTCATCAATCAAATACAACCAAAAATCAAAAAAAAAAATCAAATTGATGGTGGAGGAGGTGGCGGAGGCATAGTCGGCATGCATATACCCAGGACCGAAGTGACGATCCGTTGTACGTCCTGGGCAGAAACGTCTGGAAGAGCCAGCGGCATGATAAGAGGCGCTATGGTCGTCGGAGGAGCCGGTGTAGTAGGTGATATGGTCGGAGGAGTAGTCGTTGCCAGAGACGCTGAGGTCAAAGCTAGAGCCGGTGCAGTGGCAGCAGGAACCAGTCCTACTGTATTCAGAACTCCGGTCACTGGGTCATCTGACCCTGTAGGCCCACCAAAATCTGTGTAATCTGTCGCAAAGTGTAGGTGCCAACAGTATCGTCGGTCTATATATCTACAGGTGGAGGTGGGGGTGGAGATAGAAGAGCTATGAAATAAACGGACAGCTGGGATGCCAATGATCCGGTACCGTACACGTTGCCCCCCTTTTCCTCTACCGATGGCTTGTATCCACAAGTCGTTCCTCACATCCGGCGTCGATGGCTGACTCCCAGCTCCCCCCTTGGCAGTCCCTCCCTCACTGGCTTGACTCTCTAAAGTCTCATACGCCTCCTATATTTATATATGTGAATAGATTTAGAGTTAATATTCATGTTTTAGTTACTTTTAAATATTGTTATGGTTAGGTTCTCATACGTAGCCCATTATAATGCTACGTAGGATTATTATTTATAGTTAATATTCATATTAGAGTTAGGGCTAACTATTTAGGTAAACTAAATATAGTTAAGTACGTAAAGACAAAGAAGAATTGTAATTAGATATAGGACTCAGAAAACTTACATAGGTTTTGGTCGCCCGATCATCTACGAGCTTTCCATTCTTCTTTCGCTTATGGGTACGCTCGAAAACTTTAGAAAAGTCGATGACGTTCGGGTCTCCGTCTGCCCTGGTGACATCCTCGTACTGTAACAATTAAACATTAATTTATAACTAAACATTAAATTTAAACAATTGAAGAAATAACAAATAAGAATACTCACCAACCATCGATAATGCTCTAAAATTGGGATGGATCCACCAGTGTGGTGAACACTCTTAGCCCGGGCAGCCTTTGCCTTCTCATACTTGGCCTTATATGCCGGAGTGTCCATCTTCTTCTTCATCGCCTCCCAGAATTCCTCCTTCAACCACTCCTTGCGAAGAGCACTGTTTAGTGTAGCCAACGCCTTCTGGTCGTTGATAATATACCTCAACCTCTTGCTGGCGACGAACTTGTAGCATTTTCGGATCGCCTGAGCTCTGTGTGTCGGCCACCAGTACAACTTCTGCAAATAAGAACAAATAAAAACAAATAAGCAAATATTTAAGAAATGTTGTAAACAAAGACGGTATTGTTTAGGCATACCCAAGCATCTCGAGCCAAATAAATCGTCTCAAGTGGGACGTCCCCAAAGTTCAGATAGGGACCAGGGAATTGTCATGACCCGCACCCTAGAGTAAGGACACGAGAAGTGGGTACGTCCATCCTACGCCACAGTGTCGGTGGTAGAACGTTATCCTAGGTCACAACATCTAACAATATAATGCTAAGCAGTTTATACTCCCCGAATGGGGGTGACATAGCAGAATGTAAACTCAATCACATCTAAGGTAGAGCATAATAGAAGATAGATAAAACATGAAATCCATAAAAAGATACATCAGATAGAAGTCTAAGTGTCTAAGATACACAACCCAGAAACACCTCAAAATCTTAAATACAGTAATCCATAAATACAACTCAAGACAACTGAAAATAAGCTATAAGCAAAACCCTAGCTATCTATACAACATCTACTGTATCTCCTCTAGGCTAGCAGGCAACCTCCAGGCTGTCTGTAAAATTTATCAACAGGTCCAGTCAGGACAGGAGCGAGCATAATACATCTCAACAGTTCATAGCAGGTTAGAAAATATAATCATGCAGTAAAGTAAGATACAGGTACTGAAGGAAATACAGTATGTAAACAGAGAGAGAGAACTGTAATAGAAATATCTACTATACAATAGAGAACTAACAGTGGCTAGTGAGTCATAGTACAATATAGACATGTAAATGGCATAGGATGATTCTGATGAGATACTACTTGGATATTATTCACATGTCCACTTCTACTCCCCCATACCCCTAATCAATACACAAGGATCCAGCCAGGTAATTTTATGATTCATGCAACGGCCCCCGAAGGATGGTACATGATAGTCCCATAAATGGAGATTCTAGGAAGCCCAATAGATGGAAGGATTCAAGGAAGACTCTGTGATCATGAGAGTACATGTCACAAGCGATTGAACCAATAAAGCATAATAATACGCCATGTAAGTGAAACGCACAGAACATGAAGTACTCGATGCTCCCTGAGGGGATAACATCTCAAGAAGGGATCCATATAGTACTAATCCGTGTGACCAACGTGACAGTATCAAGTAAAGTAATTTAAAGCAGAAAAATAATTCTAAGCAGGATATGAAATGATCATAGAATGTACTCGCCTGATAACCTGAACAGCTGATAGGTATAGGGGTCCAACTGAAGTCACAGAGTCCTATTTAAAGCAACACAGGTTACAAGGTGTTCAAGTTGTAATAAATGAATCTCTACAAGCAATCTATATTAGCCTAGGTTCTTCTAAGTCAAATCAGCTCTAGGTCAACTTCGGTCAATAATCTAGTCAAACTAGGTCAAGTGTTGACTTACAGTTGACTTTGGTCAACTGGTCAACTTGGTCAAACAGGGTCAATTCTAGTCTAATTATTAAATATATAAAGTGTACTTTCGTTATTCGTACGTCGAAACTTACGACACGCAAATCGAGATAAGATGATTAACGATAAAGTTAATAATCTTATTATAGTGATCCATATGTCCGTCTTGCTAATTTTAGCGATGTGAGCTCACTGGAATTGACTGATCTCAGTTCCGTTGTGCTAATCCCGAAATACGAATATTATAAGAATTAATTATTAGTAAAAGGTGATATAAAGAGAAACTATCTACAAACATTGTCGGATGATGAAATAAACATCGCCAACGTGTCCAGAATGGTCAAATTAGCTAGGATAGCCTACCCATCGGTCCAATTTGAATACAAGGGCAAAAAGGTAATTTCGGGTCAAAAACGGTATCCGTGTCGGAGCCGTTTTGTACCAAAAAATGTACAAGAAAACAAGTCTACAAAACATAATAAATTATATGTCCACGAAACCAGAATGCCGATACGAACCCAACGGTATATCCAGAATTGGATTCTGTTGACCCGATCTCAATTTGGTCCGTTGACCAGAACTTGGAATTCTGATTTACACGAAAATACGTGTCGGGGCCAATGTTCTCAAAACTCAGCAAACTACATGTCAACGAGTCCAGAATGATGATACGAACTCAACGGTGTATCCGAAATTGGATTCCGATGAGCCATTCTCAAAATGACCTGTTAACACGGATATTGGTATCCGACTTGCACCGAAATACGTGCCGGATCCAATGTCCACCAAAACCTAACAAATTATATGTCAACGATTCCAGAATGACGATACAAACTCAATGTTATATCTGGAATTGGATTCCGATGAGCCGGCGTCAAAAAGTCCCATTGACCCGGACTGTGGGACCCACTTTGTACCGAAATACGTGTCAGGACCCACGTCCTCCAAATCTAACACATTTTATATGAAAATATGCCAGAACGATGCCACGAGTCTACTGGTGGTGTCAGAAATAAAATCTGGAGTCCCGTATTCAAAAATGAAATTTTACAAGTTGGAAATTACGAATTCGGACGATCAACTTTGGCATCGAATTCAACCAATCAAACAAGCTCACATTGAAACAAAACTGGAGGGGTAGCAAGAGGGTTATACCATCTTTGCACAGGAACTGGTAGCATGCCAAATGGAGCTGCGGTAGAGGAGGTACAAGCTGACGAAGTTGGCTTCGCAAAACTGTCCAAAATTTATACAATTTAAACGGTCAACTTGGTGGCCGATTTTGATGTATTAAACGATAAAATTAACGGACAAAAATTGACAGGAGTGAAGGTGGATATATCGAGATTATGACGGAGCAAAAAATTGCCGATCCAATGGTCGAATTTCTCGAAAATCGTGTACGAAGTTGCTACGAAGTAAAAAGAGTACAAGGGAACAAGTTTGGATGGAACATTATATACCATCATGAAGGTAATCTTGTCCACTACAAAACTCATGAAGAAGGTTTCCAGAGTTGAACATCCCTGACACTCCAAATATCAAAGGCACGGGAAAGTACACTTAAAGATAATTAAATAGAATAATTTATTTATTGAAATTAAATTAATCAGAAAAATTAAAAAAATAAACCCGAAATTCAGGGTGCTCATATCCTACCCACCTTATAAAAATTTCGTCCTCAAAATTAAAATGTTCGTACTCCTTCTAGGTCAAACCCCCACAATCAAGTCCCAGAACTTAAAAAAAATTATACTATCAAAAGGACGGCATACAGGGTCATGGCATATGGTGGCAGTGAAAGTCTCATCTAGGTATACTAGTGGAGGTGAGTTTTGTTTCTTAAGTTTTGAGGATAAAACTTTTTCTCAGTGGGTTATTATGTAGTGCCCCGCTCCTCGCGGTCCACTATGTAATACCCACGGCTTGCTGACTCAGTCTCGAACTGAGTATCTGGGGAAAACCTTTGCCGGTATCGATTGATCACGGATGAAATGCAATGAACCTTTCTAATTGATGGATTGGCTTCTATTGAAATGAATCCAAGAGTTTTGTTGGATGTTTTCTTTCGCTGCTTGGTTTTGATGAATGCATTTTCGTGTTGGTTTTCGATGATTGATTTTTATTGTTCGCTTTCATCGCATATCACATTCATTCCGAATCTTGAGAGAAAGAGACCGAAGTATGCTAATCAGATGTTGGTGCCTATGCAGGGGGACGCATAGACATACATAGGACGTGAACGGCGCGTGAAGTCCCTCCTTCTCTCAACTAAGATTCATCTTGGTGAGTTCCTTTAACCTGGCTTGCATTTATTTGTACGCCCTAATAAAAATAATCTCTAGTCCACTCTGTTGCCTTGTCCCTGTGATCAACGATACCTCAATAACGAAAGATAAGAGAAGATAAATGAATGAATCACTTGTAAAATGGAACTGTCGCTTGCTTGCTTCAATATGAACTGTATGCTCTTATGAATTGCCTAAAAGAGATAGCTCTGTATGGATATCACGGCTTGACCATGCAAGAAGAAGAGAATGGAAATGTTTACAAGTTACGGTGCATCAAGTCGCCCAAATCTCTACCAGCCTGAAGCGAAAAGAACCAGGAATTAACAAAACAATATTGTCACTCCCGTTTTCCATTATACGTACTTCCAGTGTACGTATACGAATTTCGACCAGTATTTTATTTACTGTATTAAAGTATTTCTTTATGGCTTGCCTTGATGTATCTTGACTAGGGTTGACCTTGGGTTAGTTTGGTCCAACTTGACTTGTTATGGATGGCTTGGTTTGGTTTATTTTGATAGTTGGTTCAACATGTTGAACCATCCCCTCTCTTTATAAACCCCCTTTATAACTCAACTCCCCTCTCTCTCCTCATTACTCTTTCATTTATTTCTCTCCTCCATTAATTTTCTCCCAAACCCTTAGGCAAGTGCAACTTGCTTCATGGAG
This sequence comes from Iris pallida, assembly GCA_029216955.1. Lineage (NCBI taxonomy): Eukaryota > Viridiplantae > Streptophyta > Magnoliopsida > Asparagales > Iridaceae > Iris > Iris pallida. The sequence continues at coordinate 14,218 of JANAVB010028801.1, forward strand.
AACTCTATTTTATTTGTTCCATTGTCTTCCCTACAAGCTTCTAAGACTATTTAGTACTTAGCATTTTTGGTTTTGGAGGATTAATTCTTGTAGATCTAAGTTTTCTTAAATCTTGATTTTTTTGGATTTTGATCCATCAAACTTCTTTATTTTCAAGTTTTAATTGTTCCATGTTGTAGAGAATTCGATTTTACTCAAAATATACCTTTGAAAACTCGAATTTCGATTTATTTTAAGTGATTTATGGACTTGGGAAGTTCATGGGTTCATGATCACTTGTTCTCGAATTTGGGGAAGAAGAACAGTGTTGGGTGCATAGCTTGTTATATGCCCACAGCACTTCTTCCTTAGGTGTATAGCCATCTATATGCGCCCAAGTCTCCCATGCTCACTGCTTGGGCGCATAGCCCTATATATGTGTCACGCTCCGATTCTGTCGAATAGATAGTCGTCCCCCAGACATGATGCTATGTGAATCTAGTTTGCGATCGCACAAGGCCTAGTCATAAGGTAATCCGAAACACGAGATCTAAGAGAGCAAGCAGAAAAATTGAATCTCACATTAAGTAAAGAGAACTTTGATCTTTATTGATAATTGTAATGCCCCGGAACCAGAATACTGGAGAGCGGGGGCAGACATAGCTAGCTACGTATAATAAAATAGAATCCATCTCACTATACGGTCATGGCTGTCTAGATATATGAGGGTTTAACTACAAGCCAACAGTCTCTTATGGTCATGAACAAGCCTAGTGTCTCAATCACAAGCAAGCAAGTAAATGTTACAAGATGTAAGATCACCAATATACAATATAAGGCGTCCCAAATATTACATATTCAGCTGATCATGAATCTAGTCGTTACAAAATGTGAGGACTAGCAACAGTTTTAGTCAATACATGATCAACCCTAGGATTTGCCAATCATGTTACAGCCCGTAGGCAGACAGTAATAAAGTGCAACCGAGCTAACACGTGCTCGTCGGCTAAACTCCTCAAAAGAAAATTTTTACAATAGAGTGGGAGAGCGAAAATAAACCCACTCGTTGCTAGGATTCCGTCTAGTGGTCACCATCTGGCTGGAAAGTCGGTAGATCCTCTGGAACTGCTCCAAAATCTGGCCATACAAAACCAGCTGGGTTAGACCCCAGAAAGAGAAAGTGCCACAAAGGAGGCTTCACTTAGGAACTAAAACCAGCAATCAGCACAACAGTATAATTACATAATAAAAGACAGTAATTAAAGAAAAGCATGACAGGTAATATACGATGAGATAACCATGGGACTATTCAGATAACCATGTCACAACCCGTAAACCAAACAAGGACCGGGGTTGTAACCCTTCGTCTGAACAGAACTTGGTTTCTCCTACCATTTATCGGCAAAGATAAAATAAGAAATCAGGACATGCAACAATCTTGTACAGGATCAAGACAAGACTAGACTGATTGAACTCCATCCAACATTTCACGTCCAAGCAAGGAGTACGGCTTGATACTTTAACTAACTAGGATTATCACAAGCCTAGTTACTAACAAGATGCAGTGAGATTATTCCACAGCCACAAGCCCTGCAGACCATCCAGGCTATCCAGGTCGAATATCTTGTTCATGAAGGGTGCAACACATGACAGTGTGCTAAAAATGTGCCCTACTCGTCGGCATGCTACAAATCCACTAGCGTGCCCAGATAATGGGATTTCCTATAGCTGGGAAATCTCTTCATGACTACTGAATTATTCTAGTTATTAGCCTTAGTCAATTGCAGTAGGTACCCCTGACCGTGGTACTCAGGGGTCCCCGTCCTAGACATGATGCAAGACAATACTGGTTCATATATACAAACACAATCGCCCACGGTGTCTAGGCCATTTATTTTTGTCATGTTATGCTAGTCGTCGCAACAACTTATCGAGATATATCATGTCAGATTTACTTATCAAGAGTGCGCCAAGACGGGCCACTATCATGGCATGTTACTTGTCAATTATTCTTGTCGTGAGTGCGCCACAACGGGCCACTGTCATGTCATGTTACTTGTTACTGGTTAAGAGTGTGCCTTAACAGGCCACTATCGTGTTCTATCCTTACATCATCATAAATGAGAAAAACTTGCATAAATAGTTAGTAACATATATTCTTGAAGCCAAGAAAAAGATCTACAACTTTTATGTTGGGAGTTGGGAGAAATTTTAGCCATAAATCATCCAAATATGACAAGAAAAACAACCAAAATAGGCACTATACGGCCAAGGGTAGATGGGATCTCATGCGGCAGTAGATGGGTACCCATATGCGGCTGGATAGATGGATACCCATCTATGCGACTGGGTAGATGAGTTCCACGCGGCAAAGTAGATGGAGGTCTTATGCGGCAGTAGATGGGTACCCATATGCGGCTGGGTAGATGGATACCCATCTATGCGGCTGGGTAGGTGAGTTCCATGCGGCAAAGTGGATGGGGGTCTTATGCGGCAGTAGATTGATACCATTATGCGGCTGGGTAGATGGATACCCATCTATGCGGCTGGGTAGATGAGTTCCATGCGGCAAAGTGGATGGGGGTCTTATGCGACAGTAGATGGGTACTCATCTATGCGGCTAGGTAGATGGATACCCATCTATGCGGTTGAGCAGACGAGTTCCATGCGGCAAAGTGGATGGGGTGACATGCGACAAAGTAGATGGGGGCTCATGCGGCAGTAGATGGGTACCCATATGCGGCTGGGTAGATGAGTGCCCATCTTCTCCGAAAATCTGAGAAGGATGGCCATGGAACCCATAGCTTCCAAGCTCCATAAAACCTTCACTGTAAGCCCAAATTTGGACTTCCATAGGTCAAAATGGGGTAGAATGAAATTCTCTACAACCTGGAACACTCAAAACTTGAAAATAACAAGATTTAATAGATCAAAACCCAAGAAATTCGAAAATACAACAAGCTTAGATCTACAAGAAATAAACCATAGAAATTGAAAATGCTAAGTACTAAAGTGTCTTAGAATCTCGTGAGGAAGAAAATGGAACAAAAAAATTTGAGTTCCTCCATGAAGCAAGTTGTACTTGCCTAAGCTCTCCCTCTCTCTCAGGTTGGTGGAGAAGTAATGGAAAGGAAGAAAAAAAGTAATAGAAAAGAATTAATGAGGAGATCGAGAGGAGTGGGTTAATAAATGGTGGTGCTAGGTAGGTTGGTGGGGTGGGTTGGTTCACAACCGAACCTAGCCGAACCAAATCAAGCCGAACCGAACCAAGATGAACCAAGCAATAAAAATTCCAAATAAACCAAGTAAGGAGACAGGCAATACGAAATAAAATACGTACACGTATTCCGAAATACGTAATACGAGCTACAGGTATTACAATAATGGACATCATTTACAGATGTCGGTACAGGACTCATGCCGCGCGGGCTACAACATGACTCAATTACAAAAGAGTGCCGATGAGATAGCAGTTCCATACATTGCACACATCCCTCAATATACAACAGAGTCTTCCAGTGACCTGGAATGGAGGGATGTTGAGCCATCTTCCTTTGACGGTTGAGAGTCTTCAAAAGTGGAGTTGCGAGAAAAGTCTTCGACGTGCGGTCGAAGCTTCAAAATTACGAATGTCGCCGAGCTAGTTGGCGCATCCTTCCTGGTTCACGGGACCTGCAAAGAGCGAGGATTAGTACGATCACATATACTGGCGAATGACTAATTAAAATCTAAGCTCTGCATTTGATACAAGTAGTTTTATAAACATGTTAGCAAGCTATTTCTGTGATCTTTCTAACCATCCTGATCGATTTACATGTTAACATATTTTGAGGCAAGCATATGAAATTATATGCATTAAGCCGCTATCATATTCATCCCATGTAACGTGCATTAGTTAAGCAGTGAAAGGGTGTGAAGGCCACTGGCAATGTCAAGCCATCATGGACTATAGCTGGGTTAGATGGTGACCCTTTTACGACGGGTAGTGAGCCATGTACGAAAGTTTCCGAATAACCTACGCCGATATAAGGCTAGCGCTTGCTATGCTCGTTCCTCCCGGGCCGAATCGGTTCCTTGGCCTAGGCAACCGTTCGAGAAAACTACACCTTGTCGACAAGTTGTCCAATGACCATTTTTGCAGAGTCTTAAAAAATGCTATCTTTTTTCTAGAACCTTATCATTTCTTTTTTAGTTGCAAAACTTAGTCTTTCTTTGAAACTTGGTCGATTTACTCAATTAGCCATGTCGTTGCGATAAACGTTAATCGATTCATTCATTGTTTTGCATAGGCTAAGTGGAATTACAAAAGAAAGCACGTTTTCTATTTTCAAAATTGGTATTTTTTTAGCAAGTGTTTCGTGAAGAATCACTACCAAAATATCATCAAATAGCGACGTCATGAGACGTCGCTAAATAACCAAAATACGTCGCTAAATTCAATTTGCGATGTATTTAGCGACGAAAATCGGACGTCGCTTATAGACAAGTCGCAGATGCCACTTTCGTCGCCGAACGTCGCTATTAGCGACATAATCTTTAGTGTCGCTAGACGTCACAAAATTAGCGACAGATGGCGACGTAGTCATACGTCGCCAAACCTGCGACGTAAAGCGACCACTTGCGACGTAGTAAACTTTATATATGATGACCTGGCATGGCAGCCACGTGGGCAGATTAGCGACGCCTACCAACTTATGTAGCAACGTAAATTAGTGACGTCTAGCGACGTAACGTCGCTAATGAGCGACGTATAGCGACGTCTACCATCCGTCGCAGTCTGTCGCAGAACGTCGCTATATGTCGCAATAATTAAAAAAAATTTAAAAAAATAAAATATCTATTTTTGTTATGCTGTGTGTCTGTGTGTACAGTATGTGTGAAGTGCAGTGTTCGAACCATCGACAGTTTCGCTTACTGTTCTATGTTTTATATTGGATAGAAAGAGCAACAGTTCAGGGTGTACATTTCAGAGCTTCCTCTTTACGTCCTTCACCTTCTCGGGAACCTTTACGACGTCCCGAGAATGTGAAGGACGTGAAAATGAAGCTCTCAGAAGTGTACCCTGAACTGTTGCTATTTCTATCCAAGATAACACATACAGCAGTAATCGAAACTGTCGATGGTTCCGAACACTGCATTTCACATTCACTGTAAACACAGACACACATCATAACAAAAATACACAATATATTTTTTTAAAATTTCGACAGCACCTCCTTTGTATTTCAGATCATCGCTTATAACCCAGCGTAGGTATATTTGTCATCCCCGTCGCAGATATCACAAAATAAATAACCAAATAAAAATAGGAGGCAGTGCAAAGTAAATATCACAGACACACATCCTCACAAACATCCAATAGAGTCAAATAAAAATGGAAGATGAAAAAAAGTCTCCCACCAAGTGTACCAACAAATAGAACCAATAAACAATTTGCCTATAGGGCCAATACATACAACTCATAAAAAAACCAATAAAATCACTGCAGACCCCTGTAGTCAGGCATATGGGATAGCATGTACTCATACTGCTCCTGGGTGAGCTGCACCGTAGGGGCAGTAGGAGGCGGTACAATGTCTGGAGTCGGTACCGTCGATGGACCGGGAGGACGTATCTGCTCCAGCGACCGCAGTCTCTCACCATGCGCATTAAGGGTACTCACCACCCTATCAGTATAGTCAACGAGTGAGGCAGACATGCTCCTCTGCGCTCCCTCCAGCTCGACCTGTCTATGCTCTGTGCGCTGCGTAGACTCGGTGAGCGTTTGCAAGTTGGCAGCTGCAGCCTGATGCAGACTCATCAGCTCCTATATACTGCGCTCGACCGCATCAAATCATCCGGTGACGATCGGAGGGTCGATTCGTCGCTCGACCGTATCAGAAATCTGCTGCAACTCGCGACGTAGCTCCTCGATCTGACGACGAACATCCTCAGCTCGTGACGACGCCTGCGTAGCCGGAGACTGTGCACTGACAGAGGGGGCCCGGGATGACTCCGAAGCCAAATATGTGCCGTAGGATCCTGTACCGTAGTACGTACCCTTCTGAAGACCGCTAACGGCGGTCATCCAGAGCTCGTCCGGCGATGGCTCTGCAGGCGACTGGGAGGAAGTACCAGCCCCTTCTTCTGCTTGTGCACTAGCAGCAGCAGCAGCATCAGCCGCCTCCTTCTGTAGCCGAACAAACTCGGCCTAGAACATGTTTGCTAACGTGTAAGTGTTTACTAAAGTCTACAATGATATCTATTTTCCTGTTTTCTAAATTATAATCAGTTAATATAAAGAATAGAACGTACATATGCCTGCGTCGCCCTCTCGTCAATGAACTCTCCAGCCCTCCGATGGGTGACCAGGAAGACGGTCACCATGTTCGGGTCCTCACCCTTCTTGACCTGTTAAAATATATTATCTATTATTAGTATTAAACATTCTATCGAACTATATATAAATTAATGTCCGTCATAGGAAACGTACCAGACGACGAAAATGCTCCGTCATCGGAATGGAGCCACCACACCACTTACCGGCGCTCGACCGCGCCACCTTGGCCTTCTCAGATTGCTCCTGGTAACTGCGAGAGCTGAATCTAGCCTTCATCGCAGTCCACTGCTCTGGCGTAATCCAACCCTGGATCGGCCTTCCGGAGATATCACGACGCTTCTGGTCGTCGATCGAATCACGGATGAGCTTGGCTACGACGGCAGAAAATTGGCCCTCGATCCTCGCCGCCCGGTATGGTGGATAGAAATAGGTCCTCTACAAGAAGTAAAATACAAAAGTTGTATAATATACACAAATGATTATTAAAATTTTAAAAAAAAATTACCTTGAAGTGGACGAACCAAAAGGCCTTCCTATCTGCGGGAGCATCTGAGTAGTTAATCCAAGCCCCACCATAGTTCTGTCTCACAAATGTCCCCAGCTGTCTCTGTACTACAGAAGACCGATATCTATACAATAATAATTTTTCATGAATATATATGTACATATAATCATTTGAGAAATATATATTAATTAATTAACTTACTTCATAGGACCGTCCGTCCAAATCTCCATACGTGTCTCGTCCGGAGGAGCACATGGAGGGTCGCTCTCATCTCCTACCTGGGCAGGATCAGTCTGATCGCCGTCCTCCATATGCTCGACGTTGGCTCCCCCCATAGAGCCGTCGACTGGAGAAATGCTGGACGGGGGATCAGGGATGCTGGACGTGGGATCAGAAAGGCTGGACGACGAGGGAGGAGTCGGAAACCTGCTGGACGCGGGATCAGGAAGGCTGGACGACGAGGGAGGAGTCGGCAACCTGCTGGAACTGTCCTATCCCGGTACTGGACCGGGAACAGAATGGTACAATGGCGTACTCGGAGATGAGGATGAGGGTACGGAACTGCCCTCTCTATTCCCACGCCGAGGCTGACGGGGCTGCCGGATGTGAAATGCTCCGCATCGTCCAGCCATACCTGATAATAACATATGACAATAACATATGACAATAACATATGACAATAAAACAAAAATACATATTTATATGATAGACGTCACTAAAGTGTCACAGATTTATTATTACAAAAATACATATTTATATGATAGACATCACAGATTTTAATCCTCTTCTGATGCAGACTCATCTAGTTCGTTTAGCTCATCTTCTTCTTCTTCTTCTTCTTCCTCCTCTACATCTTCACTTTCATCTACATCTTCCTCTTCAGATAATTCTACTTCTTCTACACAATTAGATGTGTAATGAGGAACTTCCGTCGTGTCTACTTCTATAATATTTGTTACAAGAGGTAGTTCATCCTGTTGATAAGCTATATCGTCAACCTCAAAGGTATCTCTAGCTTTGGTCTTGCATACTGCCCACCAGTCCGACCTTGTTGTTCCCCGTTTAGGATAACTTGTGAAGTACACGAGCTGAGCCTGACTTGATAGGACAAATGGTTCATAGGCTTGATATCGACGCCGATAGTTTATATCAACAAGACCGTGTTTGTCTACTTTCCAACCTTGACCTTCAATCGGATCGAACCAATCACACCTGAATAACACAATCTTAGCAGGCTCTATTCCATAACAATATGTCAGCTCCACGATCTTCCGTAGAACGCCATAGAAATCGTTGTCCGTATCAACATCTTTGTAGTTCGAAGATCTGATACACAAACAGCTGTTTTTGGTGGAGTCAAGATCCACAAAGTTGTCTCTGATCGGGCAAGTTGTTGACTTGAACCTAAACCCATTAACACAGTAGCTTGGCCATATTTTTGCAGCATAAATTGGTCCCTTGGCTAGCGTTCTGATAAACTCATTCTCAAGTCTTACATATGGACGATCGACCTAAATACCACGAAAGAAGCAATTAAGCTCATTCTCAATCAAGTGCATATACAGAAAGGTCATTACAGAGTTCTCAAGTCTTACATATGCACTCAACCATGATAGAAAATAACGCCTCATTTCTTCTTCTAGTTCTTCTTCTGTTATGTGTGGCCTACCTGACCTCACATCATCATTAAATATGCTGAAAACAACATCAAAAAATTAATATAATAGTATCATTCTCAACACTATTAAAATAATGTAGACGTATTATTTACTTACCCCTCCAGTTTCTCTACTTCCTCCTCGTCGCAGTTGAGTAATATATACACCTGCGCAGCCCTTAGCTCATCATCGTTCAGATATCTCTTCTTCATCTTACCCGATGGCTTTCCTGGAGCATTGAATACCTTCAGTATTGTACCATTACTTTCATGATCTCCCTCGTCGTTTCTGGAAGCTCTCGTTCTATTAGTTGCAACATGAGGCTTGAAATACATCGAACAAAAGTTTGTAATCTCCTCGAGAACATAGGCTTCACAAATAGAACCCTCGACCCGTGCCTTATTTTTTACCTTTCTTTTTAGGTGATTCAAATGTTGCTCGAACAGGTACATCCATCGATATTCGACGGGTCCACCAACACGTGCCTCATAGGATAGATGAATCGGCAAATGCTCCATAGAGTCGAAGAATCCAGGAGGAAACACCCTCTCTAGCTTGCATAGTGTTACCGCAATGTCCTTCTCTTGCTTTTCTAGACGATCAACGAGCAATTTCTTAGAACAAAGATTCCTGAAGAATACGCTAAGCTCCGTCAATGGATCCCAAACTGCCTGCGGTAAGAATTTCCGAAATACAATCGAAATTAACCTCTCCATGAATACATGACAATCGTGGCTCTTTATACCCGTCAATTTGTTTTCCTTCGGATCGACACATCTTCTCAGATTTGACACATATCCGTCTGGAAATTTTAGGCCCTGGATCCACCGACAAAGTCTCACTTTATCCTCCTTGTCCAGCGAGAAAATTGACTTCGGCAGGAACTGTTTTCCATTCTGTTGTATCAAATGCAACGCAGGACGTTTGCATATTTCTTCTAAGTCCAACCTGGCCTTGGGATTGTCTTTCATTTTTCCCTTTACGTCCATCACAGTATTAATTATGTTATCAAACACATTCTTCTCAATATGCATGACATCAAGATTATGTCTGAACAGATTGGTACTCCAGTATGGCAGATCTCAGAATATGCTCATCTTTGTCCAGTTATGATCTCTACCAAATCCATCACACTTGTACCCAGTTGTAGGATCTTCGATAGCGCTTGGAAAATCTTTAACCTCTTCCCATATCGTGGCTCCACACCACCTTGGCGGTGGATCACCCTTCTCTACAACGCCGGCACGGAATGCATTCTTGTTCCTTCTGAACGGATGATCTTTTGGCAGAAATTGCCGATGACAATCAAAGAAGCACGGTTTTCCTCCGTGTTTCAAGCGGAAAGCCTTACTACGGTCCATGCAATACGGACATGAGAGACGACCATGAGTGCTCCATCCAGATAACATTCCATAGGCCGAAAAGTCGTTGATGGTCCACATAAGGGTTGTCTTCATCTGAAAATTCTACTTCCTGGAAACATCGTACGTGTTAGCGCCTACTTCCCATAACTAATTCAACTCATCTATCAAAGGCTGTAAGTACACGTCAATGTTCCTCTTGGGATTGTTCGGACCAGGAATTATAACGGTTAGAAACATGTACTGAGTCTTCATGCACATCCAAGGCGGTAGGTTATACGGAGTGACAATCACAGGCCAGCACGAATACTGGGATCCCGAAAGACCAAAAGGAGTAAAACCGTCAGAAGATAGTCCCAACCTGACATTATGCGGATCTGAAGCAAAATTGGGATACACTCGATCAAAGTGCTTCCACGCTTCTCCATCGGATGGGTGATCCAACACTCCTTCAATCTGTTCTCGCATGTGCCAACTCATATTTTCGGCCGTCTCTTTCACCATAAATAATCTTTGCAACCGCGGCGTTAAAGGCAAGTAGTGCATTGAATCGGTCGATCTTCTTGCACCGATAGACCTTCCTGTACTAGTTGTCTTGTAGCGATCAGCACCACAAAATCTGCACACATCTGCGTCCTTGTCGTCTTTATAGTACAGCATGCACCCATTGCGACAAGAATCGATTTTTTCGTATCCCATCCAGAGCGATCTCACCATCCTCTTAGACCGGTAGAAGTCTTTAGGCAACTTAGCACCCGCCGGCAAGATCTCTATAATCAACTCCAACACTCGGTTGTAGCATTCTTGCGACATGTTAAAATCTGACTTAATGCTCAACAGTCTTGTAACCACCTCCAACGGTGAATGATCCTCACAACCAGGATACAATGGAGTCCTTGCATTCTCTAGCAACTCCATGAACTGTACAGCATCGGCGTTCGGTGCCTCCTCAGGTGCATCATGAACGAAACTAGGCCCCGCAGCGTCGAAAACCATATTCACACACCCGTCGTCGTATGCATGATTATCTGAAACAAAATTAGGTCCCGCATGCATATATGGCTCAACATAAGGCTCCGGCTCTGATGCTAAAGACACAAGTTCTCCGTGTGCGATCCACTGATAGTAATTAGGCGTGAAACCCCTCGAGTACAAATGATATGTCACTTCCACTTCTGGATAATATTTCACGTTATGACATTTCACACATGGACACTTAATTTTGGTGCCGTCCATGTACTGAGGAAACGCCTTAGCAAACTGCAGGAACTGCTCTACTCCCGCTATGTATTCATCCCGCATACCACACATATCATCAGTACGATGATTGTACATCCATGAACGATTCCGCAAGTAGTAATTCATATCCATTTGGAAATAATTCTGCAAAGATGGACACACATTATCCAACAGGCACAAATTCATATATTATGTCTTATTAGGGACACATTAGTAGCGGACAATTACTAATAACAATGATATGCAATCTAGGTCAAACTAGGTTATACTAACTCAAACAAAGTCAAACAAGGTCAAAGTCAAACTTGGTCAACCCTGGGTCAACCCAAGTCAATACTCTGGTCAAACTAGGTCAATTGGTCAACTTCGGTCAAGTTCTAGTCAAAACTAGGCGACGATTGACTTTTGGTTAACTTTTGATCAAAATAATTAACTGTGGTCAACCAAGGTCAAAACTAGTCTAATTCCACTATTTCTAACCATTACCAACCAGAAAATCCTAACTATAACTATATCTTAAGATATTTAACTCATATATTGAAAAATAGTCATTATCTTAATTTACCCCGTTAAACCCTATACTCTATGTATATAGATTATAAGCCAATTAACCCTATCTATATCTTGACTTACTCTATATACCACTTCCTATTAACTACACTTTTCCATCTATACCATTGTCTAGGTATCAACCTTTTTCCCATACTCTAGTATCTAGGTATTCCTAAACCTTTTCCATACTATACTCTATACTTTACATATATCTATACCTCATATTACACAATACCTCACTACCTACCTATATTGGCTCACCAATCCACTGCCATTACCTATACCCTATTGACTGATCCTGAACACTGCTCGTCCTATTACTCACACATATGAAAACCCTTTCTTATTACCTATACAAACACACACACCCCAAAACCACTGTCTCCTGCCTGCTGCCTGTACAGGCCCTAAGACCTGCACCATGTGTCCAAACCAAACTCGTGTCCAAATACTCGACACCATGTGTCCAAAAACAAACCAAACTCAACACATCCAAAACTGGACACGAATCCAATAGGCACGAGTCTTTGGGGACACGAATCCAATGGGCACTAGTCTTTGGGGACACGATGTGTGTCCGTGTGTCCGTGTGTGTGTGTGTCCGTGGGAGAGAAGGAGGAGGAGGGAGAGGACTTAGGTTAGGGTTTACCTGAGGAAGAGGAGGAGGAGCTCGGATTGGGGGAGGAGGTGCTCGAGGAGGAGGATCTCGAGGAGGAGAAGCTCGCCGGAGGGGGAGGGAGTCGCCGGGGGGGAAGTGGGTCGCCGGAGGGGGAGGGAGTCGCAAAGGGGAGGGAGTCGCCGGAGGGGTTGGGGGCGGGAGAAAATGAGAATTTTGGGATTTTCGAGTGAGAGTGGGGAGAAAGAAGGCAGCGGCGTGCCCTAAGTAAAATAACTTAGCGACGTCACTTTATGACGTCGCTAAACGTCGCAATGTGGCGACATATATTTATATTATGTCGCGGAACGTCGCTATTCAGCGACGTAAAAAATTGATGTCGCAGAACGTCGCTGGTGAGTGACATTTTGCGACGTGCTTATATAGGTGTCGCTACTGGCGACGTATTTTCTTGCCGTCGCTAATATACGTCACTATTTGATGATATTTTAGTAGTGAATAGTACCACAATTTTTTTGATTCTACACTATTATGACAAACATTTATTTAACTTCATATTGATTTTAAAGTAGAGGGACGAGGCGAAGAAGGTCAGCCACTCGCCTTAGACTTGCTTCTAGCAAGAGACTGGTTGGATGCGCTGATGTCGCCTACGCGATCACCTGTAATCGCATAAGCAACTGATTAGAACACTGTATAATTCAAAGAATTTTGATATGAATGCGAAGCTCAAAAATGCAAGTCATGAAAGCCCATCGAAACGTTCACGAAAATGTATTTACAAAAACCAAATCCAAAGCCAAATCAAGTACGGCATGAAAACCAGAGCAACGGAAGGTCTCTCCCGACTCAGCCGTAAAGACAATCCTTGAGACGCAACCTGCTGAATATGGGACTTGTTTTCGAAGAAGCCATTCCATAACGTGGAATAGAGCTTAATTTAATTATTTCCGTTCGATCGACTCAGCCGATTCCGACCTATCGGTCCCGACCGAATCGATAGTGACAGTGTTTCTTTCTTGTATACCCCATGGACGAAAACGGGGCACGATGTAGGGATGAAAAACTACACCATAACCAACTAATAAAAATTTTTGTCCTCGAAATTTAAGGATAGAACCTACCTCTACGAGAATAGTAAAGGAAATTTCTCCTTCATTTTCGATTCAAGCTCCCACGTCGACTCTTCGACTGAATGGTTACGCCAAAGTATGCGGACGAGAAGGATCGCTCGATTTCGTAGCAGCTCATCCTTGTGTTCTAAGATTTGAACTGGCACTTCAACGTAGGATAAGTCGGACTTCAACTCCAGTTGACCAAAATCTACCACGTGGCTAGGGTCGTGCACGTACTTCCATAACTGAGAGACATGAAAGACATTATGTATACCTTCTAGCACCGGCGATAAGGCAATTCTATAGGCTACTTGGACGACCCGTTCGAGTATTTCGAACGGCCCAACGAATCTCGGATTCAACTTTCCCTTCGTGCCGAACCGAGTAACTCCTCGCATGGGCGACACTTTAAAAAATACGTGATCGCCTTATTGAAACTCGAGGGGTCGATGATGAACGTCCGCGTAGCTTTTCTAACGACTCTGTGCGGTCTTTAATCCTTCCCGAATAAGTCAAATTTTTTGCACGATTTGTTCCACCAGTTCTGGGCCGAGAATCTGTCGCTCTCCGACTTCGTCCCAGCAAATGGGTGATCAACACTTTTGTCCGTACAGGACTTCATATGGTGCCATTTGGATGCTAGATTGATAGCTATTGTTGTATGCAAATTTGGCCAGAGGTAGATGAACGTCCCAACTCGACTTGAAGTCAATTACGCAGAGTCGTAACATGTCTTCGAGAATCTGATTGACGTGCTCCGTTTGGCCATTGTTCTGGGGATGATAGGCTGAGCTAAAGTTCAAATTGGTATCCCGAGACAACTGAAGGCCACTCCAGAACCACGACATAAACCATGAATCCCGATCAGAGACGATAGATACTGGAACTCCGTGCAGCCAAACTATCTCGTCATGATAAATATACGCCAGGCGATCAACACTCCAAGTAACTTTAATGGCATTGAAGTTCGCTGACTTGGTTAGTCGATCGACGATGATGCAGATGGCATTATTTTTCGCAGCGTCTTTGACAGACCAACAATAAAATTTATGCACACATGCTCCCACTTCCATTCTGGAATTGCCAAATTCTGCATCTTCCCGTCCGGTCTTTGGTGCTCAGCTTTCACTTGCTGACAAGCCATGTATTACGACACGAAGAGTGCTACATCTCTTTTCATTCCATGCCACTAGAAGTTTGTGCAGAGATCCTTGTACATCTTTGTGCTATCAGGATACAAGGTGTACTTCATATAGTGCGCCTCTGACAATATCTCCTTTCTGAGTTCTGAATCATCCGGAATGCATAGCCTACCCTTCAATCGAAGCATGCCGGTTTCATCTTCCGTAAAGTCGGTCATCCTATCCGTCGAGATTACCTCTCGTATTTTTTTTAGGTACGGATCGTCCTTCTGATCGGTCTTGATCTTTTCTTGCAAGCTCGGCTCTAACTGTAACTTTGCCAACTGTACATTCCTGAATCGGGCTTGGAGTTTGATGCCCATCTCTTCTAGGTCGCGTAGCAGTCTATGGTCGATGGATAGCGAGGCAATATACATCTGACTCAGAGAGTCCGCCCACAATATTTTTCTTTTCTGACGTATAGTCAATAGTCAAGTTGTAATCTTTGATCAGTTCAAGCCAATCCCTATGCCGCAAGTTCGGTTCCTTCTCCGTGAATAGATACTTGAGGCTCTTGTGATCGCTATAGATCATGCACGCCATGCCATAAAGATATTGATGCCATAATTTCAACACGAACACGATTGCCGCTAACTCCAGTTCATGAGTAGGGTAGTTCTTTTCGTACAACTTTAGCTGTCGAAAAGCAAAAGATATCACCTTGTTCCGCTGTATCAGCACACACCCCAAGCTACGACCGGATGTGTCGCTGAATATCTGGAAATCCTCAGTCCCTTCTGAAAGTATGAGTATCATGATCGAGACGAGCCGTTGCTTTAACTCTTGGAAGGAAGCTTTACAGTCGTCTGACCATTCAAATGCGACTCTTTTTTGGGTGAGGCGAGTCAGAGGCAATACGAGCTTCGCGAAGTCTTTTACGATGCGTCGGTAGTATCCCGCTAAGCCAATGAAACTTCGAATCTCACCGATGGACGTTGGCCATTTTCAATCGACAACGGCTTCAACTTTCTTTGGATCGACTGCAATGCCTTCAGCTAAAATGATGTATCCAAAGAATGTGACACTGCTAAGCCAAAATTCACATTTGCTTTGCTTCGTATATAATTGATTTTCTCGAAGGGTCTGAAGCACGGTCCGTAGATGCTCAGTGTGTTGTTGCCTATTCTCCGAGTAGACGAGTATATCGTCGATAAAGACTACTACGAACTTATCGAGGAATGGTCGGAACACTCGTTTTATCAAATCCATGAAAGTAGCAGGGGCGTTCGTTAGACCAAACGACATTACCAGGAATTCATAATGGCCGTATCGAGTGCGAAAGACGGACTTCGGCACATCGTCCAGCTTGACCTTGAGTTGATGGTAACCCAAACGTAGATCAATTTTAGAGAACACCGTAGCTCCTTGCAACTGATCAAACAGATCATCTATACGGGACAGAGAATATTTATTCCGGACGGTAGCTTTATTCAGCTCACGGTAATCGATACAAAGACGCAGTGAGCCATCCTTTTTCTTGATGAATGGCATGGAAGCTCCCTATGGCGAGACGCTAGGTCATATGAATCCCTTGTCGAGCAACTCTTGCAATAGTACTTTGAGTTCTTTAAGCTCTGCAGGGGCTATTCTGTGCGGGACTTTCGAGATCGGTCGGGTATCAGAAAATATATCAATAGTGAACTCAATCTCTCGATCGGGCAGCAAGTCGGGTAGTTCGTCCGGGAACACATCTGGAAATTCTGCCACAATGTCGGTCTGACCCGTGTTTGCACCATCCTGTCGCATGTCTCAAACGGATGCTAGATAGCCTTCGCACCCGGAATGCAGCATCCGTCGACCAGATATTACGGAGATTACCATGCAAGTCGACGACGTCTCACCACACGAATAACAAAATTTAGGTACTCCAAGTATACGGAATGTGACCCTTTTTTAGCACAGTCTATGGTTGTATTGCACAGACCGAGCCAATCTATCCCCAGAATAATGTCGTAGTCCTTAATATCTAGAACTATCGCATCAAGACTGGTCTTTTGACCACCTATACAGATGATTCCGTATTTGCAGACTAAATTTACAAGTAGTGGCATGCCCTACGTTAAAAGTATGATCGAGACCCAACGGTGTCAGACGAAATTTGTGCTCGTCGGAGAAGTCTGCCGATATAAAACTATGCGTGGCACCTGAATCGAACAATACACGAGCAGGTTTATTATTGAATTGCAGTATACCTATCACGACTGTGTCACATGCGAATGCTTCGTCTCGAGTCATGGTATAGACGCGGCCCTGAGCATTGGGGTGACGGTCTTAGCCATTTTGTTGTGCAGTTTGTGGAGCCCGAGGTTCTTGGCCTCGGTTCTGTTGATGTTGCTAGGGACGTTGATTCGGCTTCTCCGGACAGTTGCGTGCAATGTAGTCCGTTCGGCCACACCCAAAGCATGCTCCATTCTTCAATCTTCACTCGTTGGCCACGTGCCCCTCCTTGTGGCAGAAATTACAGACTACTCGATCCTTGGTCTGGTTGCCGCCTCCATTGCCATAATTTTGATGCTTGTGTGCATTGTTGTCTCCCGTATTACTATGGTGTTTGTTATTAAAGTGAACAGCGCCAGTAGTAGCAGAAGGATACTCGGACTCCAGACGGAGGGCATGGTTGAGTGCCTCGCCTATGGTTTTGTATTCAGGTACCGAGACATGGGCATGAATAGAGGAATGCAGGCCTACTTCAAATTGTCAAGCTCGACTTGCAGTTGTAGGTAGATATGCTCCTAAAAAATTGGCCAGTTTGTTGAATTCGGCCACGTACTGCCATATTGTCATATTCCCTTGCCTTAGTTGCATAAATTTATTTTATTTTTCCTGTCGCACGGCTGCAGAAAGATACTCGGTATCGAACGCTATTCTGAATGTGGCCCATGAGATCGCCGTCATCTCGTCTTTACGTTGAATTGCCCGCTTCTGCACGGCCCACTAATCGTGTATATTTATTCGAAGAAGGAGTTGAGCACATACGACTTTCTTCGAGTTTTCAACACCCAGAAGTTCGAATTTGTCTTCCAGCTCCTCCAACCAGTCGATCGCCACGGAGGGATCTTCTGTGCCGTAGAAGGAAGTGCGGCAGCTTTTTATGAATTTTGACACATCGAAGTTAGAACTTCTCGACGCCGCATGTGAGACCACAGGCGCCTCTGGTTCAGCTTCGTTCGATCGAACCGTAGGCTCGGTCACGGCAGGCATCATCGTTGAATTGTTGTTGGCCACGACCGATTGTATGATTTGCTCGAGTGTATTCAGTTGCTGCTGCAGCAGCTTGAATTGAGCCTAGAACCGATTCTCGAATTTGGTCTGACGAGCCTCCGCCTGCTGACGATGGAGCTTATTTTGGCGTTCCTGCATTTCAAGCATCTGCAACATCCATTGCATTGGGTCACCGGAAGATCCGGTTATGGTAGGCATCATCTCCGTTGGGTTCACAAAATGCTCGGGTCTGAACTACTCGAGCCGATAGAAGCACTCGTCTCGTCCCCTGCCCGACCTCCCGCAACTGCCAGAAAAAGAAAGGCAACTCTCGTTAGTTTCAGAAAATATCCTGGTTTCAGCGTATAGAACAACTCATCTCATCGATACGAGGTCAACGGTTTGAGACTAAAAACTTGGCACTGGAGGCCAAGGACGTAAAGTCATGCTCTGATACCATTATGTTACGCCCCGATGCCATCGAATCGATAGTTGTCCTCCGGACGTGATGTCGTACGAACTTATTTTACGATCGCACAAGGCCTAGTCATAAGGTAATCCGAGACACAAGATCTAAGAGAGAAAGCAAATAAATTGAATCACGTATTAAGTAAAGAGAACTTTGATCTTTATTGATAATGGATATTATTTACAGACTCCGGTACAGGACTCATGCCGCGCGGGCTACAACATGACTCAATTATAAAAGAGTGCCGATGAGATAGTCGTTCCATACATTGCACACATCCCTCAATAGACAACTGAGTCTTCCAGTGACCTATAATGGAGGGACGCTAAGCCATCTTCCTTTGACGGTTGAGAGTCTTCAAAAGTATAGTTGCGAGAAAAGTCTTCGACGCGCTGCCGAAGCTTCAAAATCACGAACGTTGTCGACCTAGTTGGTGCGCCCTTCCTGGTTCACGGGACCTACAAAGAGCAAGGATCAGTACGATCACATGTACTGGCGAATGGCTAATTAAAATCTAAGCTCTGCATTTGATTGAAGCAGTTTTATAAACATGTTAGCTAGCTATTTCTGTGATCTTTGTAACCATTCTGATCGATTTGCACGTTAACATATTTTGAGGCAAGCATATGAAATTGTATGCATTAAGTTGCTATCATATTCATTCTGTGTCACATGCATTAGTTAAGCAGTGAAAGGGTATAAAGTCCACTAGCAATGTCAAGCCATCATGGACTATAGCTGGATTAGACGGCGACCCTTTCGCGGCGGATAGCGAGCCCTGTGCGAAAGTTTCCGAATAACCCACGTCGATATAAGGCTGGCGCTTGCTATACTCGTTCCTCCCGGGCCGAATCAGTTCCTTGGTCTAGACAACCGTTCGAGAAAACTATACCTTGTCGACAAGTTGTCTAATGACCGTTTTTGCAGAGTTGAAAATTGCGATCTCTTTTCTAGAACCTTATTATTTCTCTTTTAGTTGCAAAACTTAGTCTTTCTTTGAAACTTGGTCGATTTACTCACTTAGCTATGTCGTTGTGATAAATGTTAATCAATTCATTCATTGTTTTGCATAGGCTAAGTAGAATTACATAAGAAAGCATGTTTTCTATTTTCAAAATTGGCAGTTTGATAGCAAGTATTTTGTGAAGAATTGTGCCACAATTTTTTTGATTCTACACTATTATGACAAGCATTCATTTAAGTTCATATTTATTTTGAAGTAGAGGGACGAGACGAAGTAGGTCAGCCACTCGCCTTAGCCTTGCTTTAAGCGAGGGACTGGTTGGCTGCGCTGACGTCGTCTATGCGATCACCTGCAATCGCATAAGCAACTGATTAGAACACTATATAATTCAAGGAATTTCGATATGAATGCGAAGCTCAAAAAAGCAAGTCATAAAAACCTATCAAAACGTTTACGAAATGCATTCACAAAAAATAAAGCCAAAGCCAAATCAAGTGCGACATGAAAACCAGAGCAACGAGAGGTCTCTCCCGACTCAGCCGCAGAGCCAATTCTCGAGGTGCAATCCGCTGAATATAGGACTTAGTTCTGAAGAAGCCATTCCATAACGTGGAATAGATCTTAATTCAACCGTTTTCGTTCGATCGACTCGGCCGATTCCGACCTATCGGTCCCGAACGAATCGATAGCGACAGTGTTCCTTTCTCGCGCACCCTGTAGACGAAAATAGGGCATGATGTAGGGACGGGGCACTATAATATGCGCCCAAGGACTCCCCAGCCTAGGCGCATAGCTCTGGATATACGGCCAAGTGCACCATGTCTCCTTTGCTTGGGCGCATAGCTTCCTTATGCGCCCGTCTTGCCTTAGAAGTTAGTCTCTTGATTTCTTCCACATATACCCTAACTCCACCCTGTGTGAGCATGCATGTAGGCATATACATGTGGGCGCATAGCCTTGGGCGTATAGCTCTGGGCGTATGCTTTCCTTGTCACCCCATTGACCCCTTATGCCTTCTCTTGCAATTATCTATGTTTGCCTTCCTGGTCCTTCGTGTGAGTTGTGACTTTGCTTGTACTCTTTTCTTGACTAGGTCCTATAAAGTCATTTTCCATGTTGCACATGTACTATGAGATTTAAACACGGTCTTGGTATGGTACATACACTCTTTAATAACTCTTCGATAGTGGCCCGCCGTGGTGCAATTACATGAACACGACATGGAAATATGATTTTACATGATAACTCTTGATAGTGGCCTATCATGGTGTACTCTTGACAAGCAACATGGTTTGATAATTCTTGATAGTGGTCCGTCGTGATGCACTCTTGACAAGATAAGTAATCTTGATAAGTGACCTAACATGATAATCTTGATACGTTGTTGCGACGGCTATCTTGACTTGCTAAGTAACTCTTGTCTTGACACCGTGGGTGATCGTTCTTGAATGTTCTCGTATAAGCTACCAGTCCCGTCTCGTACCATGTCTAGGACTTGCATCCCTGGTTACCACGGTCAGGGATTCATATTGAATCTGACTAGGTTAATAACTAGATTGATCAAAGTAGTTCATATAGAGAGATGTTTCCAGTTACAAGCGATCTCGTTATCCCGACAACACCTGATGGACTTATAGCCTGCTGACGAGTAGGACACATTTCCAGCCCACTGTCATGTGGGGCACTCCTTAAAATAAGTACTATGCACATTGTCATGTGTTGTACTTCAAGTCACCTAATATTTCTTGATAACTCTTAAATGAACCTCGCCTGGATAACCTGGATAGCTGCAGGGCTTGTGACTGCTAGAACATCTCATTACTTCTTGCTAGTAACTAGGCTTGTGATAACCCTAGTTAGTTAAAGTATCAATCCGTACTCTTTACTTGGCCGTGAATGTTGGATGGAGTCCAATCCTGTCTAGTCTTTTCTAAATCCAGTACATGGCTATCGCAGGACATGTTTGCTTACTCTTGGTGATAAATGGTTAGAGACCAGGTTCTGTTCAGACGAAGGGTTACAACCCCGGTCCTTGTTTGGTTTACGGATTGTAACCTGGCTTCCGTCCTCGTCCTCTTGTCATTTATTGTCCCATTTATATTTCTTGTCTTCTTGTTATTATTCTTGTTTATGTTCTGACATGCTGGTTTTAGTTCTTAAGTAAAGACTCCCTTGTGGTACTTGCTTTTTCCGGGGTCTGACCCAGCTAGTTTTGTATGGCTAGATTTCGGAGTAGCTCCCGAGGATCTTCCAGCCAGATGGTGAACACTAGACGCAACTATGGCAATGAGTGAGTTTTTTATTTTGCTCTCCTACTCTATTGTAAATTATTCTTTTGAGGCGTTAAGCTACCGAGCAAGTGTTAGCTCGTGTTGAATTAACATTCCTGTCTGCCTAAGGGCTGTAACATGATTGACAAATCCTATGATTGATCATGTATGACTGAAACTCTTGCTAGTCCTTGCATTTTGTACGACTAGCTTTATGATCATCTGTATATGAAATGTATGGGACGTCTTACTATTGAATATCTGATGGTCTAACATCTTGTAACTATTATTACTTTCTTGAAATTGAGACACCAGGCTTGTTCTTGACCATAAGAGACTGTTGGCTTGTAGATAAACCATCATGCATCTAGACAGCTGTGACCGTATGTCGAGGTATATTACACTTCTATATATGTAGCTGGCTATGTCTGTCCTTCGCTCTCCAGTATTCTGGTTCTGGGGCATGACAAATATACCATTAGAAAATAAAGAAAGTATGAATAAATATGTATAATAACAATTATATACTTACGTCGCTCCATCGGCCCATAGCTCTGAAAGAGTGATGTTGGCTGGCGCTCTGGTAGAATAGGAAGATCTGCAAATCTGGATCGCCGTATGTACACTCTACGGACCACCAAAAGGCCAGGATATAGATTCGTGCAGAATGAGCGACAAGTGTAGTCTCCGACATAGAAGACGGGGCACCAGCATCGGTAGAAATAGATGCTGAAGGAATATCAGGGCTAGCTCCGCCGACAGATGAACAAGTGAATGACGGAGATAAGCCATGCTCTCCATCAACCAAATCGTTCTCGCTAACTCCTCCACGATCTGCAGCTGGAGTACTAGGAGGAGCAGGAGGGCGGATCCCAGATCCTCGATGTCGTGTATGGCCTCGATCCGCCATATGCAAATCTGAAAGAAATAAAAAATGGTGTGATGATACAAATAATCAATACAAATTTAATAAAAATTAAAAAAAATGATGTGTTGATACAAATAATAAAAGCCAATCTAATAGAAATAAAAAAAATGATGTGATGATACTCATAAGCAGGTAATACGAACTAATCTTCTTCATCTTCTTGGTATTCTGAATCTTCTTAATCATCATCTTCTTCATTTTCACTATCACTTCCACTTTCACCTTCATCTTCAAATTCTTTTTTCTCATTCGATACGTCCATTTCAGACTCCTCCTCTACATGAGGTAAGTCCTCTATGTCAAGCTCTTTGTCAACTATATCATCCTCTAAAATAATGTAAACCTCCATATCGTCAACACCGGCTAAACTTATATATATTGTTTGAGGCATGACTACCTCATCCTCCTGGTATGCTTGATCTCTAATATTATATGTATTTCTCGCTTTAGTTTTGCAAACAGCCCACCAATCATGAGTAGTGCGATGTCAACTAGGATAACTCGTGTAGTACACTTGGACCGTTTGACTAGCCAACACAAATGATTCGAAACCTACATATCTTTTTTCGTATTTTATATCAATAAATTCAATTTGTTTTTCAATTCTTCGTCCTTGTTTGGGTGTTGTGTCGAACCAATCACATTTAAATAGCACAATTTTGGTATCAAAAGAGTAATCCAGCTCTACAATATCTCTTAGAATACCGTAATAGTCAAATTCTGGATCGGCATCGTAGACTAAACCCCTTACACAAATTTTGAAATTCTTCGTATAATTAGCCTCTTTATCGACAAATGAGTGATTGATAGTTTTATCAGTGGTTCTAAATTTGAAGCCATTTATGGTATATCCATCCCAACATTTCGTCCTCTTGCTTGGTCCGATAGCTAGTGCTCGAAGCCTTTCGTCGGTCAATTGCGTGCCAGTACGAAAACCTAAAACATAATGTATCATAACGTCATTAGGACAAATATCTTTCGTCGGTCAATTGAATTTAGAATAGTTAAATGATTTTAATCCTTACATAATTATGGAACCACGACAAAAATTTTGGTAACCTCTCTAGCGAGAACATCATCATCAATGCTAGGTCTTTCCATTTTTATCTCAGCTCTAAAAATACTATGATAATAAAGAAAAAAGTTAAAGAAATTTTTACAAGTGTATAGCAAAACTGGAGTATGTAGCAAAATTATGTCGCTTACTTCTCTATATCTTCCATCTCCTCCATACCACTATTTAGGCAGATATACCGATGAGCGACTTCAAACTCATCGTCCTCCAACAACCGTAACTTAGAAGTACTTGTAGGCCTGCCACCAACATTGAAGATAGTATGAATTCCACTATTCGGTGCATCGACCTCACCTTTATCATTTCTTGGTGCACTATTCCAGTTTGTTCTGACATGAGTATCGAAGTAGATTGGCAGAAGTTTAAGACCTCCTCAATAATATATGCTTCGCATATCGAAGCTTCTATATTAGCCTTATTGCCCACCTTCTTCTTCAGGTGATGTAGATATCTATAAATAATATATTCAATATTAGAACTGTTTGAATAAAATAATTATTAGTACTAGATAATTAATTATTTTATATCTCTCAAATGGATACATCCATCGATAATGGACGGGAGCACCGATACGTGCTTCGTATGCAAGATGAATCGGTAAATGTTCCATAATATCAAAAAAAGTTGAGAGAAACACCTTTTTTAACTTGCACAATGTTAATACAATCTTCTCCTCAAGTTCAAACATATATTACACCGTCAACTTACTTGAACACAAATCTCTAAAGAATATAGATAACTCGGCCAGCGGACCCCATACTTGAAAAGGCAGCATCTCTCTCAGAGCGATAGGAAGTAAACGCTCCACAAACACGTGGCAATCATGAATTTTTATCCCTATCCGCTTGCGTTTGTTGAGATCGACACACCTTGCCAGATTCGACATGTAACCGTCAGTGAATCTCAACTTTGTAATCCAGTTGCATATTATCAATTTATTATCTCTACTCAGTGTAAATGGTGCTGAGGGCTTGACCAAGTTACCATTGGATCTTCGTGATGCAACTTTGGATGCCTACAAATAATTTCCAAATCATTTCTTGCTTTGGAATTATCTTTCATTTTTTCTTGATATCCATCACCGTATTGAAGATGTTGTCGAATATATTTTTCCCAATATGTATGACATCAAGATTGTGTCGTATGAGAGTGTCCTTCCAATAAGGTAAGTCCCAAAAGATACTCCGCTTCATCCAATTATGGCTATATCCGAATCCATCTAAGTGATGGCCCGATCTCGGATCTTCCTTTACAGTCGGCAAATCCTCTACCTCTGCCCAAATGATATCTCCAGTCAATCTCAATGGGGGAGGAGTTTGTTCCTGTTTACCTGCTCTAAAGGCATCCCTCTTCCTTCTCCATGGATGCGACATAGGAAGGAACTGACGATAGCAATAAAAAAAAGCTTTTCCTCCATTTTGAAGGTGTAATGCCTTATCTTTTCCATATATATCGGACAAGACATAATACCATGAGTACTCCACCCAGATAACATTTTGTATGCATAAAAATCATTGATGGTCCACATCAACATCGCTCTCATCTGAAATTTCTGCTCCATCGATATATCATACGTCTGAACGTCGAACTGCCATAATTGTTTCAACTCGTCCACCAACGGCTGCAAGTAGATATCGATGTTCTTCTTTGGATTTTTTGGACCGGGTATGATAAGTGTCAAGAACATATAAGGAGTCTTCATGTACATCCACAGTAGTAGTTTGTAAGGGGTCAAAATCACCGGCCAACAAGAGTAATGAGCCCCTGACTATCCGAAAGGAGCGAATCTATCATAACATAAAGCCAGCTAAACATTCCTAGGCTCTACAGTAAATCCAGGATGACATCGATCAAAATGCTTCCATGTCGCTACATCGGATGGATGGAATAATTCTCCTTCATCCATCTTTCGTTCTTTGCTATGCTATGTCATGTGTTCTGCAGTATTCGAGAACATATACATCCTCTGTAGCCTCTTTGTGATCGGCAAAAACTGCATGTATTTGTAGGGGTACAACCTTGCTCGTGCAGTTGATTTTTTTTTTGCCCCGAATGGGCTTGTACCGGTCCTCGTGACAGAAAATGCATCTGTCTTTATTATTATTCTCTTTGTAGTACAACATGTAGTCGTTTCGACAATAATCTATCTTTTCGTAGCCTAATCTGAGTTTTTGTATTATCATCTTCGACTTGTAAAATTTTTTGGCAAGTTCTTCGCTCCTTTTGGCAGCAATTTTCTAACAAACTGAATTATTCGGTCGTAGCATTCCTGCGGTAAGTTAAAATCAGACTTGAGGTTCAACAACCGCATCGCCACCGACAGGACAGAATAAAAATCACAACCTAGATATAACAGAGTATCGGCATGGCTGAACATATCATAGAACTCCTTTACAGCAGGATTCGGATCCTTCGGATCAAAACTTGGACCGGTACAAGCCGTATCAAATACCAACTCATGTGCCAAGTTTCGATGCCGATATTAGAAGTGATCTCCAAGAGTGGACTCTCCCACCTCCGTATTGAAGGAGGACTGATATTGGTGAACCAAAGGTTCTTCTTGAGCTGTCCAATCGTTGTAGTTCGGTACGAAACCCTTCTTGTAGAGGTGCTCTCTCACGAGATCTACCTCTTTGAATGGTATATTATGACAATTGACACAAGGGCACTTTATGAGCCTTCTGTCCATGTAATAAGGTTGGCTACTGGCGTATCTCAAAAATTCCTCGACGTCTGCCTTGAAATCATCCGTCAAACCAATATTGCTCTTATGTCGCCGAATGTACATCCACGAACGGTCAACTAAGTATCGACTCATTGTTCAAACCAATTCTACACCAAGTACCATGTATGTTGTAAATACAAGTAAAAATTAATTTAGTACCTAATTGTAACAAACAAGGTTAACAGTATCAGTATAGAAATTGGTATCAGACCATTCCTATGAGTATCGATATCAAAATCGGTTTCAGACCATTCCTATAAGTATCGATATCGAAATTGGTAATATCGACCATTCCTATGAGTATCGATATCGAAATTGGTATCAGACCATTCCTATGAGTATCGATATCGAAATCAGTAATATCGAAATCGGTATCATACCATTCCTATGAGTATCGAAAAGGAATCTAGAGAGAAATAGGGGTGTGTGTGTGTGTTTCGAATATGAAGCTCTGCTTCACGTTTGGTTCTACATTTTGCTCCGGTAGAGTAAGCCATGAGATTCTAAAAATGAAGAAAGAAGATATTTTGAATATGAAGCTCTGCTTCACATTTGATTCTTATTAGTATCGACCGTATCGAATTAGTATCGGCCTATCGGTTTGGTATCGACCGTATCGGATTGGTATTGGAATTGGATATCCTATCGGTATCGGTCGTATCCTTATACCGTATCATATCGGTATTGGCCTAATTATCATAATTGGCTATATCATATCAGTATTGGTCGTATCCTTATAACGTATCATATCGGTATCGACCGTATCCTTATACCGTATCGGATTAGTATCGGCCTATCGATTTGGTATCGGCCGTATTGGATTGGTATTGGAATCGAATATCCTATCGGTATCGACCGTATCCTTATACAGTATCATATCAGAATTGACCTAATTATCGAAATTGGTTGTATTCTATCGGAATCGGTCGTATCCTTATAACGTATCATATCGGTATCGACCGTATCCTTATACTGTATCATATCGGTATTGGTCTTATCGAAATTTGAATCGGCTATCCTTATATCGTAATCCAATATTAACGGATTCAATATCTTAATGTCCGAAAATATTTGAATATCCGATTCTAATTTTACGAATTTTGAATAATTTACGAAAACCCAAAACCCTACCTAGTGCCATGAATCCAGAACCCTAGCTACTCCATTGCGTCCGTGTCCGTGTCCAAAACCCTAGCTATAATATTTACACAATTAAATTACAATTTCATAATTTTTGTGTCCAAGTATATGTTAAACACATAATAAAAATATAAAAAATGTAACAAAATTTAAAAAAATTATTAGAGGAGGAGGAGGGGCCGAGGAGGAGTAATACTTTGGTCGTCGTGGAAGGAGGAGGGGGCAACGTGTGTGAGTGGGTCGAAGGTCGGAGGAGGTCGGAGGAGGAGGGGATCAGAGACGGAGGGGGTAGGGATCGGAGGAGAGGAGGTCGGAAGAGGAGGGGAACGGAGGGGGAGGTCGCCGAGGAGGAGGAGGTCAGAGGTGGAGAAGGTCGGAGGAGGAGGGGGAGGAGGGGAACGGAGGGGGAGGAGGTCGGAGGAGGAAGGAGGTCGCCGAGGAGGAGGAGGAGGGGATCGGAAGGTGTAACCCCACCTTCCCAGTTTAGTAAATTTTGGAAAATTTTAATATTTTTAACTTGGAAGAATAAATTATTTTCAAGTTTTGTTTCCCATGTTTAATCTCATGATTATTATTTTAAAGAGAAAGTCTTCAATTAATCAAATGTGAATAACCAATCTTGAGTGTTTCCCAAGCTTCCTAACTAATTGGGAGTACTTTCCAACATTTGTAACAACTTCATAACCAACTTCTAACTGCTTTTGGGGATATTTTATAATTAAGCAAATGTCAAAAGGGTTAATTGCAAATAAGTCATTTTCCTTCACTGCATATATAAATGTAGGAGGAAAGAGAACGTCATTTTTTCACTCCTCAATTTCTATCAGAGCTCGAGAGCTCTCTCCACCATCCCTTTTCCCCCAAAATTTCACCTAAACCCTAATCCTAAAATTCATGGCGATACTGGTGGATAGCTCCCCGAGCGGCAGTTCAACGGGCCACAGCGGCGATGGAGACCCCGCTTCTCCTTCTCCCGGCGGCTGAACGATCATCTCGACGGCGATTGACCTAGGTCTTATTTTCTCTGACGGCGAGATGCAGCAGTAACCTGTGTCTGGCGATTCGTCTCATCGACGATGACGTCAGCGGCGATGGCGAGCGGTGCTCCTCCGGCGGCACGACAGCCAGGCAACGATGTCGACGACTGAACGGACAACTTTCGGTGGTTCTCCTTCCCGACGCCGTAGCACGGGAAATCTCCGGTGACAACGCAAGTTCTCCGACGACTACAACGCTACGGGCCTTCTTCGGCGGAGTTTGCATACCCAACGGTGGAATTTAAGGTGAGTTCATTGTAGTTCTTCTGGAAACTAGTTTGTTTCTTGATTTTCTTCTTTTGGTTGTGTACCATTCCAGATCGGTACGATCTTGGCGATCGGTGGTGTGCTGCGAATTGTCTTGTGCACAAAATATTTCGGGCGATCGAACGACGGTTGACCACGACGAACATGGTGAGATTCTTGATATGATGGTTGGAGAATTGTAGGCTCGGTTGATTGAATTCTCATGGTTTCTATAGGTCGGACGTGCAGTTCTTTGAGGTTGGGACGACCTCTCGAAGAGAGTTGATATCAAATTCAAGGCGGTGAGTTCTCATGGTTTTCCTGTTTCCTCTATTTTTTCATTAGATAGGAAGGATCAATCGATTTTATGATCGATAGTTTTCTTAATTCAATTGAGATATGAGTTGCCCTGTTCTTGATTTTTTCTGGGTTCATGAATCAAATTGCTCACTTCGGGTCAGTCTCATGTTATGCGCACCAGGTACTTGAAGAATTTCCCCTGAGGAGTTCTGATGCATCATTTTGCCTGAGTCTCCGACAACGGGAGTTCAATATTGAATATGGAAGACACATGTACAATTTCTTCTTCCTTGTCATTCTCTTATCTCTGTTCCGTTTCTTTTGAATAAGAGGTTGATAAAGAATTGGGGCAGGTCTGTGGTAGGAGTTGGAAAAGTTATTGCTCGTGATCGGCATGGGTCGTGTCCAATAAGTTCGTGTCCAATTGGTGTGTACCATGTTGAGGTCATGTGCAGGGGTTGATCTGGGGATGGAGTTAGGTTGACAGGAAGGAGAAGTCGAATGAAGGGTACCGGTTTCGGTTTTGTGTGTATGGCAATTGGAGAAGGCCTTTGAATACATAATTCGAAATGTGTAGAGCTAATTGATGGTAATGTGTCTGTTGAAGTTGTACCTATATTTTGCTGAGATTGGTTTACTTTAGTTATGCTAAATTAGAGTTGTGTTGATTTGGGTTTTGGTCGGCAGGACAATTTGGGTAGACTTCTGTTGTGTCTTTGGGCGGTTTCTAGTTTGGATATTCATACATTTGCTCTGTGCGTGTGCTCCAGTACAAGATTTTGCAAGTTGGTAGTGTTTCTATCTTGGCTGAGTTTAATCGATATGTAAACTCAAGGGGAGCTGCTATTATTCCAAGTGTAGGATAGCAGTACGACTCTGGCTGGGTCTGCAAAGCCAGCAAGAGAAGGAAGAGATTAGTATAGATCTTTGTTGAGCTGAGTCATGGGGATTCCTTCTTTGATTGATAAGTTGAGCTGTTACATTCAGTAGAGGTCAATTGATTGTACTACCAAATTGGTCAAACTAAATATAGGAATGGACCTTTTAAGTTTGATGAAGCGGGTAGAGCTAAATAATTGCACAGCTAGTTGAACCCTAAATAGTGGGTACCAGTTATAGTTTATGTAAAAATTACAGCTTGCCAATAAGTATCAAGCCATTATTAGTAAAATCTTGGTGTTGTATTGTCACCTCCACTTTTCTGAATAGGACTAATCTGTTCATTTACATTATTTTATTATTTTAATATTATTTAAATATTATTGTTAGTGTTTTTATATTATTTAAATAAGTATTTTACTGATATAATTTTTATTTATAAAAGTTTAATATATATATATATATATATATATATATATATATATATATATATATATATATATATATATATATATATAATAAAATATTTAGTTTTTGTTTATAAATAAATTTTGATTTTATTTATATATATTTAGGTAATATTCCATTTATGGGATATATATATATATAAATATATATATTTATATTAATGGGTAAATATTATGGGTTTATTTTATATAAATAAATATATACGTATATGTGTAAATATATAATATATGTGTGTGTGTGTATTTTTTTTTTATAAAAGTTTAATATATTTATTTATAAAAGTTTAATATATTTAATATATATATAAAATAAAATATTTAGTTTTTGTTTATAAATAAATTCTGATTTTATTTATATATATTTAGGTAATATTCCATTTATGGGATATATATATATATATATATATATATATATATATATATATATATATATATATATATATATAAAATTGGGTAAATATTATGGGTTTATTTTATATATATATATATATATATATATATATATATATATATATATATATATAAGCTTAAGGTTTAAAGAAAGAAAGAAAGAAAAGAAAAAGAAAAAAAAAAATCAAATAACAAACAAACACACGCACCCGCACACAAAGGAAAGCAAAGCAGCAGCAGCTGCTACCAAATCATGCCCCCCCTGTTTCCTATTCTAAACCCGAACGGGAATGTGTGTGTATATATATATTGAGAGAGAGAGGAAAAATTTTAGAAAAACCCAAACCTTAGCCGTTGCCCCCAACCCAGCGTACGTCCCAACAATGCCGTCGACTAACCCGCGGCCGTCCATCGCTGGGAAACGAGCAAAGAGCAGCCTACCCGCGCACGGAAACTGTCAGCGAAGAGCCAACTTCGGAAATAGATTTCTCCTTCCTCGCTCCGTCATTTTGCGAACCACTTGGTCAGGTATGATCCCAACATATACACCATTAATTTCCTTCAAATAGTTCGTGCCGATTCGCACCATGTGCGACGAAAAACGAGTTCCAAAATCGAGAAAAACATGATTTATTGGACGTTAGAAACTGTCCCGAAACCCTAACTTTGTGGCCATTTGCGACCAGCATGTTGCGAGTTTTCAAAATCGGTTTGAAGAGACTTGTAGAGAACCTATAGGGCTTTAAAACCCTTTTTGTAGAATTAAATTTCATGCACTATACAGAAAGTTATTGGTTTGTGAAGTTGGAGAAAAAACTGATTTTCAAAACTGAATTTTTAGAAAAATTGTCCTGATACGCCGTCCGTCCCGTCAATCCGGGCGACGTGGTCGCGAACCAAAAGTATCAAAAGGTGCGTGACGACTTCGTGGATGTGTGGGCTTTGAAGGAATTCAAATTGGTCGCGTGTGCGCGACGAATTTGATGTGTATCAGTCAAAATTTATCGTATCAACCTTTTTGCAAATTTGTCAATTAGTATTTTTATATTATTTAAATAAGTATTTTACTGATAGAGTTTTTATTTATAAAAGTTTAATATATATATATATATATATATATATATATATATATATATATATATATATATATATATATATATATAATAAAATATTTAGTTTTTGTTTATAAATAAATTTTGATTTTATTTATATATATTTAGGTAATATTCCATTTATGGGATATATATATATATATAAATATATATATATATATATTAATGGGTAAATATTATGGGTTTATTTTATATAAATAAATATATACGTATATGTGTAAATATATAATATATGTGTGTGTGTGTATTTTTTTTTATAAAAGTTTAATATATTTATTTATAAAAGTTTAATATATTTAATATATATATAAAATAAAATATTTAGTTTTTGTTTATAAATAAATTCTGATTTTATTTATATATATTTAGGTAATATTCCATTTATGGGATATATATATATATATATATATATATATATATATATATATATATATATATATATATATATATATATATATATATATATTAATGGGTAAATATTATGGGTTTATTTTATATAAATAAATATATACGTATATGTGTAAATATATAATATATGTATATGTATATGTATATATATATATATATAAAAAAAAAAAAAAAAAAAAAAAAATATATATATATATATATATATATATATATATATATATTTTTTTTTTTTTTTTTTTCATATATATATATATATATATATATGAAAAAAAAAAAAAAAAAAAAATATATATATATATATATATATATATATATATATATAAGCTTAAGGTTTAAAGAAAGAAAGAAAGAAAAGAAAAAGAAAAAGAAAAAAAAAATCAAATAACAAACAAACACACGCACCCGCACACAAAGGAAAGCAAAGCAGCAGCAGCTGCTACCAAATCATGCCCCCCCTGTTTCCTATTCTAAACCCGAACGGGAATGTGTGTGTATATATATATTGAGAGAGAGAGAGAGGAAAAATTTTAGAAAAACCCAAACCCTAGCCGTTGTCCCCAACCCAGCGTACGTCCCAACAATGCCGTCGACTAACCCGCGGCCGTCCATCGCTGGGAAACGAGCAACGAGCAGCCCACCCGCGCACGGAAACTGTCAGCGAAGAGCCAACTTCGGAAATAGATTTCTCCTTCCTCGCTCCGTCATTTTGCGAACCACTTGGTCAGGTATGATCCCAACATATACACCATTAATTCCCTTCAAATAGTTCGTGCCGATTCGCACCATGTGCGACGAAAAACGAGTTCCAAAATCGAGAAAAACATGATTTATTGGACGTTAGAAACTGTCCCGAAATCCTAACTTTGTGGCCATTTGCGACCAGCATGTTGCGAGTTTTCAAAATCGGTTTGAAGAGACTTGTAGAGAACCTATAGGGCTTTAAAATCCTTTTTGTAGAATTAAATTTCATGCACTATACAGAAAGTTATTGGTTTGTGAAGTTGGAGAAAAAATTGATTTTCAAAACTGAATTTTTAGAAAAATTGTCCTGATACGCCGTCCGTCCCGTCAATCCGGGCGACGTGGTAGCGAACCAAAAGTATCAAAAGGTGCGTGGCGACTTCGTGGATGTGTGGGCTTTGAAGGAATTCAAATTGGTCGCGTGTGCGCGACGAATTTGATGTGTATCAGTCAAAATTTACCGTATCAACCTTTTTGCAAATTTGTCAATTAGTTTGTGCACGCTCGTCATATCGAGACGAAACTTGCGCCAACAGGACCGTATCATTTTTTGGTCCTGTATGTCAAGTTTGGTCCGATTCTGAGACGGTCGATCGAAACGCTATTTTGGCGGGTTTCGACCCGATCCAACGGACGAATTTGTGTCCGGTCCACCAGAATCCAACTTTGGACACACAGTTGGGTTCGTCTCATCAAACCGGACTTATAGACATATAGTTTGATGACTTTAGAGACCGTAGTTCTGGCATATTTTTCGATGCAAAGTGGGTCCAACGGCGGATACCATTTTGATCCGAAATTATCGTTTTGTCCATGTGTCCAGAATTGGACTTATGGGTAGGTATTTCTAGCTAATTTGACCATTCTGAGAACGTTGGTAATGTCTATTTCAGCATTAGGAGTCAGTTGTGCGAGTTGACCGTTCGTGGCTCATTGAGTGGGTTGTTGTTTCGATTTCTCAGCTCAGGACAACAGGCAAGTACATTCTCTGATAGTTTTTATTGCTTTGATATCTACTATATCCGATTTAGTTATAGTGTTATACTTGATTCCCGATACGAGGATACACGGACTAGTATACGTGAATCTCGTCATGAGATGTCATTCCCGGTTTACCTGGTATATGAGTACATTATTCGATATTATTTCCTGTACTTGTATAGACACCGATTTGAGAGTGGGCTGACCCCCTGCTCTTCGAATCCCGTGTCATGACCTGTCATGTCTGGATTCATTATACTACTCGGGGATGGAGAGTTATTAGAGGTTATGTGATCACTACCCCCTACTTGTTTATTACTTGTGCATAGCTCCACCCTCACCACACGTAGGGTGTAGCCTGACCTTATACTACTTGTGCATAGCTTTCCATTTTGGTCGGCCTGATCCATATACTATTATACTACCTGTGCATAACCGGTCAAATGGAACAGCCTGATCTTGACCCAAGCCGATCACATAACGCTCTAATATCTCATGGCACTTTATTTTTATGTTTACATCATACCTCAGATTACTTTTCATTGTTTATATTCTAGTTTTATCTTATATCTCACACATGACATGATATCCAGTTCTCTTGTACCGTTTTACTTTCAGTCTTGATATTCCATCTTGTATTTCATTATAATTATTTCTTATAGTATTTGTCAATTCACATGGAACTGCTGTTAGTGTTTGTACTTGCTCATATCCTGACAGGATAACCCTCGTTGTTTTTCAGAGGATTTAGATGCAGATTGCTCGACCTTCTACGGGTTTGGCATAGATGGAGCCTATGACCAGGACCGGCCTGTGGACCCGGTGCTCGTAGAGGACGTACCGCCAGTAGTAACCTAGTTTACTTAGATTTTGTCTTGATTACATTCCAGTTTGATACTTTGAGACTTGTAGTATTTATTTTGGGATACTGTTTTATGTCTTGGTTTCTGAACTTATGATTGCGACTCAGCGTTGTTTCAGACTATTTATCTCATCCTTATCTTTATCTTTATCATCGTGTTTATCTTCCTTAGAATTATATGATTGAGTTGTGGTTATATTCCTCCGTACGGAGATGACAGGTTATATTATTGTGTCTTAGATTCTATATATTCTAGAAGACCTTTTCAGCGTTCTACCGCCGACACTGCGGCGTAGGCTGGACGTACCCACGTGCTCGTGCCCCTAAAATAGGGTGCGGGTCGTAACATGTATATATACTTTATATACTTTTACTAATATTCAAGTTTTGTAATAAGCCTTTGTATTGAAATTAATTCTTACTATCTCACATAAGCATATCTTAAGGTTATAATTGAAATATGTTGATAACAGTTGGGAAGTATGTATAGCTAGTACTACTTCCTTAAATTAGTGATTAGTTAGTAAGGCAATATTCAGTTAGTATCTAAATTAATGGATTATTTAGTAATGTTAGCTAGTTGACATTATTCAGGTTTTGATCTACTATGTCCAATTATTTTTAGGTGGAATTAGAGATCCCTATCTCTCTACTCTTGGTTTCCGGAGCAAGGCAAATACATTCTACGGTTTTGTTCATTTACATTTATATCCTTTACTTCTCTTGTTGACACATTGTGACACGGATTGATGTACTTCTAGTATTTTCATGTTCATGTTCTTACTTTACTTGGGGAGGAAAAATACTACAGATGTGTGACCAAACCCAAAATAAATTCATGTTGATAGCTTAGTCCTCGCACCGTGCACGCGGGACCTAAGCTGTACCATTATTCATGTACCATGTACCATGTGCTACCCAAGTCGGTCACACATTCTGGATGTATTTCAAAATATTGTTCACATGTCAGGTTCTTGTATTTCATGTTCAGGATTCGTTTCATGTACTTTATTTTTCTGTATTTCCTATCCCTTACTTTCCTATACATATGTACTTTCCTTTCATGTACTTTATATTTGTATATTTTCCTGTACTCATTTTTATTTTATGATGTTCTTGTTCATTACCCAGAATTGTACTTTGCTTCGTTCTTGACTGGATATGTTGCAGATGTACTTGAGGATATCGTTCCACCTTTTAGGCCAGAGCCCGAGATCTTAGATGAGCGGGATGGAGCCATGATTTAAGGTTAGAGGTTACAAATTTAGATTTGCTTAGTTTTATTTTTGGATATTTGTACATTGAGACTTCATAGTTGTATTTATTCATGTTACCAGATTTGTCTCCGGTATTCATATTTCTTAAATGTATTATATAACTTGTGGATTATGGTGATCATTTCTGCGATGGTTATAGATGCTGTAATATTTTATTATCTAGTGCCTTAGAGTTTTCCTTAGAATTGTATGGCTTATTTTGTTGTGTCTATCAACGAAGGCTGGGCGTGTCCGACACGTACCCGACTATTCGGGAGCAGGTCGTGACATAGGGGAGGTCGCCGACGAAGAGGAGGAGGTTGGAGGAGGAGGCTTGGATGAAAATTTGAAAGGGAAAGAAATTTTGGGTAAAATTTTGAGAATGGGAAAGAAAGGGTGTTGTTTAACTTTTACAGCATGTCAGCGACAAAATTTTTCGTCGATAAGTAGTCGCTAATATATTAGCGACTAACTACCAATGAAACTAGTGGCATTTTGTTATACTGTATTTTACATAATAAAACAGTAGCTAGTTTGTCAGTATTCCGTCGGTAAATAGCGACATTATTTTTTCCGTCGGTAAAATACAATATTTTTGTAGTGCATGCCAGCTACGTATACGAAAGTACTCCAATAACCTGAAGTACGATCAAACTGTAGATGTAGGGGTATTCACCATCGAGTGGAAGGTCCGATAGATCCTCGAGCTCCTCAAAATATAGATGTAGGGTATTTGCAAAAACAAAAGTTGATCTTTATTTCAACAAACTTTGTAAGAAGATTACAAGAATTCTAGGAATGTACAACTATAGGAATTCGATCTGAATGATGATCGCTTTATCCCTTGGACGATGTGAACTTTGAAGACGGTAGCCTCTGAAGATTGCAGCAGCACTTTGGCAAGAACTCCTGATCTCTGGTGATGATTTCTGATCTCTGTATGCGTGTGATCCCCCAAGGAAGGACTTGAAACTCTATTTATAGAGTTCTGGAAATAACTACTTTTTAGTTATTCTGGACTGCGCAAGATAGATTGCGCATGCATTGGACCATGCAGACATCAGACTGCGCTGGCAGTTATTTGATCGTGGGCCAACTCTATTGGACATATGGCATTATTTGATTGAAATGTGCATGATCGTGTACAGACGGTTACCACGTAATGAGTCATTGATGGCATGAACGCCACGTGTACTTTATCAGTTGTATTGATGGAGTGCGCCACCTGAATTGTGCTGGCTTCAGATTGCGCTGGGATGGACCGCGCTGGGATGGACTGCGCGGCAGAGAGTCTGGCCAATTGCGCTGCATCTACAGCTGTCCTCGAGCGCTGTGCTGCACGATAAATGAACAGTTTCCTCGTCCTCTGTGCTGTTAGCTGTCAGAAGATCTGATTCTCTGTCAGGTAATGATGACAAGTCTACGTCAGCCTTCGCACTTGGATGAGTGCGCAGTTCAGCCTGCACAATCGAGTTGGTGCGCAATCTGTCTCCTGCGCAGTTCACTTGAAGGATACCCAATTTGATTTTCATGACTTTTTTTAATGGGTGCAACTTGATTTTTAGGACCTACAAGACCCCCTTCAAAGTTTTCGAAGTTTGAAAATAGTCAAATCTTCGAAATACTTTGAATTTTAATTTTAAAATCAAATTGCGCAAGTAATGCTCTGTCTGCGCAATTGGAGGAGTTAGCTCCCATTTCTTCGGCGGAATCTGAAGAGTCTGTTTACTTTTGAAAACTATAAATAGTTCTCATTTCTCTCTGCATTATTCTTTACTTGCTTCTAATCATCTGAGAGAGAAAATTCGAGCCCATTCCAACTCTTCTTCTTCCCCGTCGATCCTAATGGCTCCAAAGCGCTCCGCCGCCGAGAAAGGCAAGGCCCCCGCCGAGTCTGCGGCTCGGGCTGCGCCACGTCCTTCTCGACATGAAGTTGCTCATCCCGCACTGTAAGGTAGTAAACCCGATCGAAAGACCCTTTTTAGGGTTTTTTAACACTGTTGATCCTTCGAACCTGTCTCTTTTTAGAGATTTGGTTATACTGCGCCGCCCTGTTTAGGGTTTTGGTTGCACAAACACAATAGTTTTCATTTTATGAAGACTATTTTCTTGCGCAATCGGTTAGAACACGCTGGCAAAAGTCAGCACAGTCTGCTGATTTGCGCAAGGCTGTCCAGCGCAAACTGATGCTTTGCGCAAGTTATTCAGCACAATCTGATAGCTTGCGCAAGTGGATGAGTTGGCGCAACTGGACAGTTTGCGCATAGAAGCTATTGTTGCGTAATCTGATGCTTGTGCAATCTGATGCTTGCACAATCTGCTTATTTTTGGACAGAATCTTTAATTTCACTTGTACTGAATTCTATCTTTCTGTTTTGATGCAGTTAAAATCAGAGAGGACCCAGAGTATGAAATATTTACAGGGTCCCTTGCTAAACCAGAATTTAAAGAAGATTTGTCCCATGTGCTTTTTCCTCAATATGCTCTGCCATCCTCCCGCCAAGCCATCTTGGTAGCTCAGGATAATGAGTCTTTATTAAGTCTGATGAATGGGCAGCCCCTGCAGTCTGTTGACGCCATTACCCATAAGAAACCCATG
Organism: Iris pallida; assembly: GCA_029216955.1. NCBI lineage: Eukaryota > Viridiplantae > Streptophyta > Magnoliopsida > Asparagales > Iridaceae > Iris > Iris pallida. The sequence goes on from JANAVB010028801.1 coordinate 52,793, forward strand.
TTCTTATTTGGCGAAGCTTTTGACAAGAGTTCTCAGCCGAGACCCCGTGTTGAGCACAGACTTTTCCAAAGAAAGGAGAAAATAATCCTGTTACCGGACATTGCCAGATGCCTCCCTCTAGTCCGCTATGCCCATGCAATCCATCCCAGGAGGATGGACTGGGATATTACTCCCCTCTAGCAGGCAAGGACAGGAAATATTTGTGTCAAGAAAGGACCAAACAACAGAGATATGTTCTATAGCTCCTCTGAGCGTCATAGCACTTTGCTCAGAGGGTTGAAGCCAGGCTGCATCCCTCCAGAGAACTCTTCTTTGCTGCTGCCGGTGAGGAAACCAATCTTTGCTAATGAATACGCAAAGGTTGAGGGTAGATACTCGGATCAGGACATCCGGCTGACAGGTCTGGTGAACCCAGACAACAGAAGGTGGAACTGCATAGCCAACTGGATATTGGCTCATATCAAAGACAAGCTTAAAGAGATCGAGCTATATCATGCGGTATACGCTACCGTGTATGGATTCCTTCCAAACCCTCATCTGTTTCTGGCCTTGGCAGAGAGGTACAATTATAGGACAGGGACATTCATAACACCCTGTAGGGAAATTGGATTAGCCCTTCATGAGATGAAATACATCTCGTGCCTACCAACGGGAGACTTTCCTTATGAGGAGTATGTTCCAACAAATGACGAGTTAGACAGACTACGTCAAGAAAATACATAGATGGTGGCAGTTTTTGACGAACTACTGTGCCACTACAAAATTTGCTCTTTGTACTATAAGAGCGGTTCTTCCGGCACCTGTTATTCATCAAAGTGGTTGCCTTATCTTTTCCTTAATTATATCATTGAGAAAAAGACTAAGGATCATGACACATGCAACCCGACTTTCTTCCAACCCCTCAGCCACAGTGAAGTAATAAGACTGATGGAAGAAAACAAGAAAATGGATATCAAAGTTAATGACGAACTTCAATACCCTCTACTCAAGACAGGAGATTTTGTTGAGAGCTTTATGAGAATGGGCTACAGGCCCATGTCAAGAGAAGTCCAGCTGTCAAGGTGGAAGCGGGTACTGAGGAACATCCAGTCGAACCGGTTTCAACCAAAGCAGATAGCAGCGGGCGAAAGTTCGTCTTCCCTCAAACCGCCAAAGGACATCTTGGACTTCCTTCTTGAACCAGGAAAGACTGAAGAAGAAGAAACCATGAGAATGGCTGTTTGCAAGTTCTTGGTGGGTTCCAGCAAGAATGTTCTCGGCTCTTTTGCTGATCATGTCTTCAATAAGGACGGCAGTGGCCCGCGTCCCAATTTTAAGAAGGATGATAGTGACCTTCCTTGATATTATGTACTATCATTCAAGATGAAATAAAATTGAATTTTATTTATGAACTTGTCTGATGATTATAAGCAATATCATTTACATTTATACATAATACTTTTTGATGAACTTGTCATTGATAGGCATCATTGCAACTCGACCGTCTAGCTCTGTGAGTTGATAGGCTCCATTTGAGAAGACTTTGCTCACGATATATGGCCCTTCCCACTTCGCATCAAACTTATATTTGCTCGAGTGAGTCATAGTCATGGGACGTCTGACTGTTAGAACGAGCTCTCCTTTCAGAAAGGCTCTGACCTTAACTTTGCGGTTGAAAGTCTTTGAGATGCGGGCTTGGTATAACTCAATATGTTGTTGAGCAAATAGTCGCTTCTCATCGAGCGCCTCCAATTCTTGCAGTCGGAGAAGATCGTTGTTCTCTGTAGTGAGCTCGTTGGTGATAGCAATCCTCAAAGACAGAATTTGGAGTTCCAGGGGTAGAACTGCTTCACAGTCGTACACCAAAGAAAAAGGTGTACAGCCTGTAGGGTTGCGGACCGTAGTACGGTAGGCCCAAAGACATTCCCCAAGCTTTTCACTCCAGTTTCGTTTGTTAGTGGATACAAACTTCTTGAGGAGCTTGATGATAGTCTTGTTGAAAGCTTCAGCTAAGCCATTAGCAGCAGATTGTAGGCTGTCGAAGCGACATTGTCAATCCGATGATCGTCACAGAACCTTGTGAACTTTTGGCTGATGAATTGAGGGTCTGTTGTCGTGAATAATCCTTCGAGGTACACCAAATCGATAGATGACATGATGTTTGACAAAATTGATGACGCTGCTGGTCTTAACTTCAGCCAATGGTATAGCTTCGGCCCATTTGGAGAAGTAGTCGATTATTGCCAGTATGAACCGATGTCCCCTAGAAGAATGAGGATTGATGGGACCTATGATGTCCATGCCCCAAGCTTCAAAAGGCCAGGAAGCAGCAGTCGGATGAAGGAATTCTGATGCTTGATGAATGAAATCTGTGTGGATTTGACAAGCTCGACATTTTCTTGCATATTCGATGGCATCAGATACCATAGAGGGCCAGTAGTAACCCATGCGTCAGATACGATCATGTAGCTTAGGACCGGGTTGATGTGCTCCGCAGACACCCTCGTGAGCTTCACGCAATACTTGCTTCGCTTCATCACCAGCAAGACAGCGCAAGAGTAGGCCGTCATAAGTTCGCCGGTAAAGAGTTTTGGTGGTCTGATTGTAGCAGAATCGCAAAGACCGCCGACGAATACTCGTAGCCTCCTTAGGATCTTCAGGGAGTATGTCATGAACTACGAAGTCGATGAAAGGAGTTCTCCAATCTTCACTGATAACATTGACTTCAGTAAGATTACTGAACTCAATATTACGATTGTTTTCAACGCAAAACAATTCCCGATTAGAGATAACCACCACTTGCTGTCTTTTAATATGGATGGCTAAAACTGCTGCAAGATTAGCCAAAGCATCGGCTTCAGTATTGTAAGCTCGACGTACATATTCGATGACGAAGGCTTTGAATGATGTAGCCATATTGATTGCCGCTTCAAGTAAGGCACTAGATCTTGATGGCGAACTTCATAAGTCCTTCTAACCTGGTTAACAACCAGCTTGGAGTCACCATAGACTTCAAGATACTCGACGTCAAGTTGTTTGGCTAGATAAAGACCAATGAGTAGAGCATTGTATTCTGCCACGTTGTTGGAGCAAGGCTCATCTAAGGAGTATGCTCTTTGAATAGCTGACCCGTCTAGAGAAATAAGGACAACTCCAACTCCTGTGACAATGGCACCATTGGGTCCAATCCTAGATGCACCGTCAAAGAATAGACACCAAGTAGAAAATTCTTTGGAGATTGTATTAGATTTTAATATCTCGTCTGGAATTTCATCATAGAGCTTGGATGTCTCTGGAACAGGATGAGCCGCTAAGAAATTCGCCAGTGCTTGACCTTTGACAGACTTTTGAGGAACATATACCATGACATATTGGGCTAGCAGAATGGCCCATGTAGCCAGCCAAGAATTGAGTGTGCTAGGCTTTTTCATCAGTACCCAAAGAGGATTAACTCGGGATATGACATGAATAGTTTGGCCAATAATGTACCGAGTCTTCTGAACAGCAAACATAAGAGCTAAGAATTCTTTTTCGACCGGACTAAAACGGTGTTTGGCACCAATCATAGTACGACTGAGATAATAGATGGCTTGTTCATGGCCTTCTTTGTTCTTTTGGGCAAGTAAAGTACCCAATGAATGGCCCATAGCACGGACATACATTAAGAATGGTATGCCAGAGATTGGTGGCACCAAAACTGGTGGATTCATGAGATACCGCTTTATGTCATCAAATGCTCGTTGACATTTTTCAGTCCAAATGAAAGACACACCCTTCTTCATTAGCTGAGTAAATGCTACAGCGTCCAGACAGATTCGAAATGAACCTCCTAATGTACGCAAGTCGACCTTGGAATCCTCGTAGCTCTTTTTAGGTTGCGTGGAGACCATCTCTTGAA
>JANAVB010028802.1:0-64009 GCA_029216955.1 Iris pallida
ATATTAATATGATAAAAGAATTGTAAGCCAACATGATTTAGAGTACAATATGGTTATGTAAACGGTCTAGAAAAATGCAATGGTAACTCCATTGTACGTGGGTGTACAATAGACATGTACAATAGTTATACAATATTATACAATAGGATTTGAGTACATAACCAATTCTACTCCCCCTTCCCAATTAATACACAAGGATCCACTCCAGTTACGTTATTTTGCACAATAGTGTACAATGTTATATAATGGATGTATAAGATTATACAATAGATGTACAATGTTATACAATAGTTGTACAATATTATACAATAGTGTACAATAGTCTATCCCTGGGACTCATGTGATACTGAGAGTACAATATGCACAAGGAGTATACAAGGATATAGGTATTCAATAAATACAATATAGAAGTGAAACGCACATCACAATATGTATCTAGTGAATACAAGGGGATAACATCCCAAAAGGAGATCCATATAGTACCAATCCGTGATAACAATCGTGTCAGCATCAAGTACAGTAATCTAGAGCAAAAATATAAATCCAGACAAGTATGAAATGGTCAGAGAATGTACTCGCCTGATAGCCTGAGTTTCTGAAGAGAATATACTATCCGAGGAGTGGTGTCTGTCTCCTATAGAACAGTACAAGTCACTATGAGTCAAAAATGATAATAAGATGCATTACAATGCATTCTAAATGAATTCTAGGTCAATCTAGCTCAAACCTAAGTCACACCAAGCTAAACTAGGTCATACTGAGCCAAACTAGGTCACACTAGGACAATCAAGGTCAAACAAGGTCACAGGAAATCAATCCAAGTCAAACTAGGTCAATTTGGGTCAAGGGTTGACTTACAGTTGACTTTTGGTCAAAAAGTCAACTCTGGTCAACTCTGGTCAACTCGGAGTCAACCCTATGTCAAACAAGTCACATGTTGACCAACTATTGGCTTTCAGTCAACTGGTCAACTATGGTTTGGTTTTGGTCAAATCAAGTCGCTTAAAGGCTAAGTTTGACTCTCGGTTGACTTTTGTTGACTTTTGGTCAAAATGGTCAACCGACGTCAAAACTAGTCTATGAGCACTATATTTGATCATTACCAACCAAGGGAATCAAGTTCTAACCCTATCTTAGACTCCTAACACTAATGCCCTATTCTTAGGCAAAACTAACATTTACCCTACCAAGGTAAATCCCGATACCTTGCCCAATCCCAAGAAAACCCCGCAAATACCCATGGTACTAGCCTAGACTCCTTAGGGTAACTAGATATCAACCTATCTAAGGTTTACCTACCAAGAATTATGGGTATCCTAGGTATCTAGGCTATGTTAGGATACGTATAGGTTTTACCTTATTATTTACCTTACTCATATCATGTATTTACCCTCATAACCTATCACACTCATCTTCACACAACCCTCTCACCAAATACACTCACATAAACCACACTCATAGGCTTTCCTATAGGTGTCCTATTAGTTTAGATATAGGCTATCCTATAGGCACTAACTACACTCCTATGTAGGCTCTCACATACCCACACAATACCTCACAACTACACACACACAAGGCAATATGGGGACTAGTTTGGAGTTAAATGTGGGGCTAATTTTGGACAGCAAGGAAGGGTTCCTTTGGGGACTTAATTTGAGTAAATAGGGACAGCACCTATAGGCCAATACTGGACAGCAATGAGGCAATGTGGGGACTGGTTTATGGCAGGTTTATAGGGGAGTTTTAGGACTATTTTTGGTGTGGATTGGTGGACTGAAACTTGGGGAAATGGACAGCCTCTATATGGTAGAACCTGGACTGAATGAAGGGGTTTTGTTAGGACTGAAAAGTGGGGGTTATATGCTATTTTGGGACAGCCATTTATGGTCCAAAACTGGACTACAATGAGGGGTGTTTGGGGACTGAGTTTGCTGGGTTATAGGACAGCCATGAAGGCCAAAACCTGGACGAATTTTTGGGGCTAAAGGGGACTGATGCAGGACAGCCATGAAGGCCAAATGCTGCTGTTGCAGCTGGGTTCCCCCTCCCCCCTTTCTAAACCTCACAACACTCCTCAAACTCTCTACAACTCACTCTCAACCATATCACTCCTCATCACAATTCTCCTCTCAAACATTTAACCAAACACCAACACTACACTAACAAACACACACAACTCAGCCCACTCTTGGCCGACCACTGTGAGCCTCTTCCCCATCCAACATCAAGTATCATACACCATCATTCCCATCATAATATATACACTTATATATATATTATATATATATATATATATATATATATATATATATATATATATATATATATATATATATATATATATATATATATAGAATGATATATATAACCATATATATATATACTCATAGGTTTTAGAAAATATAATACAATATAATACATAGGGAAACACATTCCTGACACAGAAAAATTTGGAATAATATTAGAACACACCAAAATAAATGCACAAACAAATTACATGTGTCCAGATAGGGGGTTTTCCTATTAGGACACGATCCTACATATTGGACACCTCTACAAATGTCCTAATGGACACGAAATAGACACTAATGGGCACCAAACCATGGAGGTCATTCCTATAGGTCAAAATGAATCTAATGCATGAGAGAAATAAGAGAGGGAAAGGATTTATACCTCTCGGTGACTCGAATCGATCCCGAAATGCCACCGACACGTAGGAATCCCAAACGGACACGAACGAGCTCCGAATCCTCTCAAACTTGAGGAGCTCCTTCCTTGGATTGAATGGAGAAGGAAGGATGAAGATTTGGTGAATAAATAGAAGGATTTGGGGATGATTTGATTAGGGTTTGCTCTAAAATCAATTTGGGGAAGAACAAGAGAGAGAGAGTAGAAAAGAAAATAATGAAATGATGGAGGAGCCTATCCATATGTCATGGCCGGCGAAACATGGCTGTTTTGTCCTATATGGAAAAGGTCCAAAAGCCCATCTCTAGTCTATTTGCTAATACAATGGTAAGGGGTTAAGTCGGGGGTAGTTTAGTCAATCCTAAACCACTAAACCAAATTAATACTAACCAAAAATAATTAGTCTAGTCACTAACTAAAATAACTAATATGTGGGCCATGGCTAACTAGTGTGTGGGCCCGCTAAGGTCAACACTACCCCGGGTCCCCGAAACAAGTCGAAACAAGTCGGAATGAGCTGAAATTCGAACCCGACTCAAATAACCCCAAAATATTACAATAAATAAATAAATAATTTCAAAATAATCTAAAAATAAAAAAAAGACAAAAATACCCCTGTTTCTAGAAAGTGGGGGTGACAAATCTATCCACCTTAAAAGAATTTCGTCCTCGAAATTAAACCAACAATAGTAAAATATCGAAATCCCAAGTCATGGCTAAAAATTAAAATAATTAAAATCTCAAGAATCAAAGAATGAATTAAATGACTAAATTTATAAATTTTAAAATTACTCTAAAATAGACACTATAAGTCTATCCACCTTAAAAGAAATCATCCCCAAAATTTAAAACAAAAACCATAGAAAATCACACAAATCGATAATCGTATGCGTCTATCCAATCATCATGATACTCAGAATCTCCGTCATGCCAGTGAGAAAGGCTACGATAATCACAGAGTCCTCAACTATGGTACATACCTCTAGAACTATGGTATTTAAAATTTTTGCATTGTCGCGCGCTTGGCAGCGAAAACCTTAAATTTCCATACCCGAGAAATACGTCCATAGTCCAACTATATGTCCTCACTATGCCTGCTAGCATGACCCTAGAGGATTCTAAAATCTCATATTCAAGGCGACCTAGCACATACGACTTATCTCAGAAGAAAATTAAATCATACTGAAACACCAGATCAAACTTATCAACAATGAGGAAACAGATAGGAATAGATGGAACTGAATTTTCAAGGCAGTAATTGCAGAATTTGAATCAAAGGAACGGAACCTGCAACTAGATCTCCAACGACCTGAGCATCCTCGGCTGTCATGGTGAAAGCTCGCCCTGGCTGGCCTCCTCCGGCCTGCTGCTGATGCTGTACGAACATCTGCTGCTGAGTCTGCAATGGTGGTCCCCTCGGCTGCCCTGCCGGAGCCCTAGCTCCTGGTGCTACCTGAGCCAATGGTGTCGGGTTCTTGGGACACTCTCTACACTGATGCTCCGCTGAACCGCAAAGTAAACACATGCCCAGCCTCTTCCTGCAGTCGTCCCATCCATGGCCTTGCTTCTTATAGAAGTTGCACATAGTGTTCTGCTGCTACCTGGGTGCCTGCTAATACTGCACATGTCTCTGTCCCTGATACTGAACAGGCCTCTGCTGCTGCTGCTGGAAGTGGACCATCGGCTGCTGATATTGCTGCTGAAACTGATGCTGAACGTGCAGCCTCTTGGCCGGTCCTACGCTGCTGCTGCCCCCAACTGGGTCTCGCCCCCTTTTGAGCCTAAGCTGAAGATCATCCTCCGCCAATAAGGCTCCCGTCAAAATCTCCTCAAAAGTGGTATCCCTGTTGTCCTTGGTCAAGGACTTGACTTCCTTGACCAGACCCTTCCGAAACCTCTGGGCCTTCGTCGCCTCGCTCAAACCCTCCATGAATCTGCTGAGGCGGCCGAACTCCCCAGCGTACTCCTCCACTGAAAGACTCCCCTGGACTAGGCTCTCGAACTGCGACTCTAAGGCTCTGAGTGTTGAATCTGGAAAAAACTTCTTCTTGAAGAAGCCCTTGAACTCCTTCTAAGTCTGTCCAGCTAACCCCACCCTGGGGTCTGACTGATACCAGGTGCGAGCAAGATCTCGTATCCGGCTAGCTGCTACCTCTATCTGAAGATCTGCCGGTATCCGGGCCAGACGAAAGATCTCCTCTATATGTTTGATCCACTCGTCAGCATATATAATCCCCTCCGTCCCCAGGAAGTCTCTAGGGCTCATCTTCTGGAACTGCTCTATCCCAGGTATCTTCGGCTGCTGGACAACTGGTCGAGCTGCGACTGTCGTAATGGCCAGCTCCATGCCCCTTTCCTGCCGGGTCTGCTGCATCTCCATAAACTGCTAAAAGTACGCAAACATCTGTACCGCATCCACGTGTCCTATAGGCGACGGCTGCTGGAAAGGCACCTCTGGAATGACTGGGTCCTGCCCCCGAACTGGTGAAGGCATACCCTCTGCTGCTGCTGCTGAAGTCCCAATATGAGCAGAGGTGGCAGGAGCTGTAGCCTCCCGACCCTGCTGAACTGGCTGAGAGGTAGCAGTCCCCTCTACAGTATCTCCATGAATGGCACATTGTAACCGCGTCTCCACCATCCTGAAGACAGATCAAACAAAGGTATCAATTGCTGAGAAAGAAGCGATAAATCAAGGGAGGGCAATTTATTTCAAAAGAAAGTATTAAAGTAGAAAGAATTTGATAACAAGAATCTAGTTAAGAGCTTTTCCTAATGTGATTGAGTACCTCAAGAATATCATAATCCTATTGCAGGCTGTAGTGATACTCTAGTTCGAATACCACTACATAAACTGGACATGCATGGGCCACCACTAAAAACGTGTCACGACCTGCACCCACTGTGAGGGCACGAGAACGTAACAACGCCCAGCCTACGCCGCAGTGTCGGCGGTAGAACGCCGTCCTAGGTCAATCATCTAACAACATAAAGGTACCTGTACAGTATATACACTCTGAATGGAGGTGACATAGCAATATACAATCTCAATCACATCTAAGGCAGAATGATAAAAATAAAAGATAGATAGATAAATACTGGAATAAAAGATCCACAGGATACAATCAGAGAGAGAGTCTAAGTGTCTACTGCCATACAAAATAGAACATCCAACTCAATACAAGTCTCTAATACTGAATATGAAAGAATATATACAATCCAGATCTCAGAAGACAGAAATAGTAAAACCTAGGCTAGGGAGCCTCAGTCTCTAAGCTAGTGGATCAGGCTAGAAATCTCGGCCACACGAGTCATCTACAGCTGTCCCAAAGAAGGTGTCTACGCAGGCCTCATCCTCTGTAATATTTTCAACAGGTCCAGTCAGGACAGGAGCGAGCACGAAACATCTCACGCAATTCATATCATGTTAGAAAATATAAAGCATGCAATAGAGTAAGATACATCAAACGCTGAAAGAAAGAAGTATATGAAAAATAGTAGAGATTTGATAACATGAAATATCTAAATATGATAAGTAAGAACTGTAAGCCAACTGTGATTTAGAGTACAATATGGTTATGTAAACGGTCTAGGAAAATGCAATGGTAACTCCATTGTATGTGGGTGTACAATAGACATATATAATAGTTATACAATATTGTACAATAGGATTTGAGTACATAACCAATTCTACTCCCCCTTCCCAATCAATACACAAGGATCCACTCCAGTTACGTTATCTTGTACAATAGTGTACAATGTTATACAATAGATGTACAATATTATATAATGGATGTACAATATTATACAATAGTTGTACAATGTTATACAACAGTGTACAATGGTCTATCCCTGGGACTCATGTGATACTGAGAGTACAATATGCACAAGGAGTATACAAGGATATAGGTATTCAATAAATACAATAAGGAAGTAAAACGCACATCACAATATGTATCTAGTGAATACAAGGGGATAACATCCCAAAAGGAGATCCATATAGTACCAATCCGTGATAACAATCGTGTCAGCATCAAGTACAATAATCTAGAGCAAGAATATAAATCCAGACAAGTATGAAATGGTCAGAGAATGTACTCGCCTGATAGCCTGAGTGTCTGAAGAGAATATACTGTCCGAGGAGTGGTGTCTGTCTCCTATAGAACAGTACAAGTCACTATGAGTCAAAAATGATAATAAGATGCATTACAATGCATTCTAAATGAATTCTAGGTCAATCTAGGTCAAACCTAAGTCACATCAAGCTAAACTAGGTCATACTGAGCCAAACTGGGTCACACTAGGACAATCAAGGTCAAATAAGGTCACAGGAATCAATCCAAGTCAAACTAGGTCAATTTGGGTCAAGGGTTGACTTACAGTTGACTTTTGGTCAAAAAGTCAACTCTGATCAACTCTGGTCAACTCGGAGTCAATTCTAGGTCAAACAAGTCACATGTTGACCAACTGTTGACTTTCAGTCAACTGGTCAACTATGGTTTAGTTTCGGTCAAATCTAGTCGCTTAAAGGCTAAGTTTGACTCTCAGTTGACTTTTGTTGACTTTTGGTCAAAATGGTCAACCGACATCAAAACTAGTCTATGAGCACTATATTTGATCATTACCAACCAAGGAAATCAAGTTCTAATCCTATCTTAGACTCCTAACACTAATACCCTATTCTTAGGCAAAACTAACATTTACCCTACCAAGGTAAATCCCGATACCTTGCCCAATCCCAAGAAAACCCCGCAAATATCCATGGTACTAGCCTAGACTCCTTAGGGTAACTAGATATCAACCTATCTAAGGTTTACCTACCAAGAATTATGGGTATCCTAGGTATCTAGGCTATGTTCGGATACGTATAGGTTTTACCTTATTATCTACCTTACTCATATCATGTATTTACCCTCATAACCTATCACACTCATCTACACACAACCCTCTCACCAAATACACTCACATAAACCACACTCATAGGCTTTCCTATAGGTGTCCTATTAGTTTAGATATAGGCTATCCTATAGGCATTAACTACACTCCTATGTAGGCTCTCACATACCCACACAATACCTCACAACTACACACACACAAGGCAATATGGGGACTGGTTTGGAGTTAAATATGGGGCTAATTTTTGACAGCAAGGAAGGGTTCCTTTGGGGATTGAATTTGAGTAAAGACAGCACCTATAGGCCAATACTGGACATCAATGAGGCAATGTAGGGACTGGTTTATGGCAGGTTTATAGGGGAGTTTTAGGACTGTTTTTGGTGTGGATTGGTGGACTGAAACTTGGGGAAATGGACAGCCTCTATATGGTAGAACCTGGACTGAATGAAGGGGTTTTGTTAGGACTGAAAAGTGGGGGTTATATGCTATTTTGGGACAGCTATTTATGGTCTAAAACTGGACTGCAATGAGGGGTGTTTGGGGACTGAATTTGTTGGGTTATAGGACAGCCATGAAGGCCAAAACCTGGACAGATTTTTGGGGCTAAAGGGGACTGATGCAGGACAGCCATGAAGGCTAAATGCTGCTGTCCTGATGCTGCTATTGCAGCTGGGTCCCCCCCCCTCATTTCTAAACCTCACAACACTCCTCAAACTCTCTACCACTCACTCTCAACCATATCACTCCTCTTCACAATTCCCCTCTAAAACATTTAACCAAACACCAACACTATACTAACAAACACACACAACTCAGCCCACTCTTGGCCGACCACTGTGAGCCTCTCCCCCATCCAACATCAAGTATCATACACCATCATTCCTATCATAATATATACACTTATATATATATAAGCCATATATATATATATATATATATATATATATATATATATATATATATATATATATATATACTCATAGGTTTTAGAAAATATAATACAATATGATACATAGGGAAACACATTTCTAACACATAGAAAAATCTGGAATAATATTAGAACACACCAAAATAAATGCACAAACAAATTACTTGTGTCCAAATAGGGGGTTTTCCTATTAGGACACGATCCTACATATTGGACACCTCTACAAATGTCCAAATGGACACGAAATGGACACCAATGGGCACCAAACCATGGGGGTCATTCCTATAGGTCAAAATGAATCTAATGCATGAGAGAAATGAGAGAGGAAAAGGATTTATACCTCTCGGTGACTCGAATCGATCCCGAAATACCACCGACACGTAGGAATCCCAAACGGACACGAACGAGCTCCGAATCCTCTCAAACTCGAGGAGCTCCTTCCTTGGATTGAATGGAGAAGGAAGGATAAAGATTTGGTGAAGAAACGGATTAATTTGGGGATGATTTGATTAGGGTTTGCTCTCAAATCAATTTGGGGAAGAACAAGAGAGAGAGTGGAAAATGAAATAATGAAATGATGGAGGAGCCCATCCATATGTCATGGCCGGCCAAACATGGTTATTTTGTCCTATATGGGAAAGGTCCAAAAGCCCCTCTCTAGTCTATTTGCTAATACAATAGTAAGGGGTTAAGTCGGGGGTAGTAGTCAATCCTAAACCACTAAACCAAATTAATACTAACCAAAAATAATTAGTCTAGTCACTAACTAAAATAACTAACATGTGGGCCATGGCTAACTAGTGTGTGGGCCCGCTAAGGTCAACACTACCCCGGGTCCCCGAAACAAGTCGAAACAAGTCGGAATGAGCTGAAATGCGAACCCGACTCAAATAACCCCAAAATATTACAATAAATAAATAAATAATTTCAAAATAATCTAAAAATTAAAAAAAGACAAAAATACCCCTGTTTCTAGAAAATGGGGATGACATCTTTTACGGTGGCGAAGACGTCAGCGCTCTCACGAGTTGCCTCTATAAGGTCTCACGAGGGGTATAAGTCTATAGCTAAAGCATTGGAGGTGTCGGTTGGTGAGCTCGACCATCGTCTAACCGAACTTCAGAGCCTCCAGCGGAATGATCTCTTCTTATTGATAGGAGAGAAACAGAGTCGTCTTATCTCTGAAGTTACTGAGGCTGAGTCAGCTTACTCATCCAGCCAAACCACCCTGGAACAAGACATAGTCAAGGCTAGCGCCAAAGAGCTTGAACTTGCTGCGGCTATGGAGGCCCAAGTCAACATGTAAGAGATTTTGGACGAGAGTGTAATAGAAGCCGACAATCAGATTCTGTCTACTCCAGGAACAACGGGCCCAATTCATAGCTGAGTCTCAACAGGCGGCAGCTAAGCAGGACGCATTTAGTCATGAGGCGGCGGAGCTTACTCAACATGTAGCCCGACTGACCGAGAAGAAGGCAGAATTGGACACCAAATATGCCAACATCATCGCCTTTAAGGACGATGGAGCGATGCACCGCGAGGTCGAATGCCGGGCTTTGACGAATGTCCAGTCCAGGGCAGAAGCTCTAAAATGCCGCATCGGCCAGCTGTGGGCCGATACTTAGTTTTTTCTTTTGTTTTTATTTTATTTGAAATGTAGTCCTTTTTCCTTTTTATGAGAAAAAGAAATAAAGAAATTTTGTTTATTCACTTTTGTCATGAACTTGTGTAGAATTTTGTGGACTTAGCATCTTTAACACACCTTGGTTTTAGGTACTGATGATAAGTTGAGATGATGATGAAACTTGATTGGTAGACATGTTTACTCAGAGGTAATATGGATGTGGTAACATGAGATTTTGAAATAAAGTTTTCTTACTTAGAGGTTATGTGAACATGGTAAGGCTAAACTCTTGTAGGGACACAGAGAACAAACTCAGAGGTAACAAGGACGTGGATGTTCTATGTGTGGATAAGAATGTTTACTTAGAGGTGTTGTGGACGTAGTAAACTTTCTTTTAGAGTTATCTTACTCAAAGGTAGTATAGGACTCCGTAGGGATATAGAAAATAATTCAAAGGTGATATAGACTTGGATTTTTTTTTCTACTGGGGAAATGATGAGGCAATATCTTAGAGGAGCTGGGCTCCAGAGACATATGATGATTGAGAGGGGTGAACCCGGTTGCCGAATTCATAGAAATTTGTTGGGGATATGGAAATACATGTTGATAGGCTTCAAACATAGTATTTTTTTAGGAACTTGTCATTGATCGACATCATAAATAAGTCCCCATTAGGTTTTGTGAGTCGATAGGCACCGTTAGAGTACACCGTCTCTATGATGAAGGGGCATTCCCATTTGGGTTCGAACTTTTCGGCTATTTTGTGAGCCATCACCATTAGCCTTCTGACTGATAGGACAAGGTCATCCACTTGGAACATTCTTTCTTTAACCTTCTTATTGAAGGCTCCAGAAATGCGAGCCTGATAGAGCTCGATGCGTTAATAAGCCAGAAGTCATCTTTCATCAAGCGCCTCTAGCTCTTGTAGTCGGCAACATTGATTGTATTTGTCTGTTAACTGATTTGTAATGGCCACTCATATCTAGGGAATTAGGATTTTGAGAGGAAGGACTGCTTCACTCCCATACACCAGAGAAAATAGAGTATTACCCATTAGAGTCGGGACCGTTGTACTGTAGGCCCAAAGGCATTCGCCTAACTTCTCGTCCCAGTCGCTTTGTTAGATGACACAATTTTCTTGAGGAGTTTGACAATCGTCTTGTTGAAGGCTTCGGCCAGTCCATTCATAGCTATATTATAGGCGGTAGACGCCACATTTTGGATGCGATTCTTATCACATAATCTGTTGAACGCATGGCTTATGAATTGTGGACCGTTGTCATGGATGATCTTCTGAGGTACTCTAAAATGGTAGATGACATGATGCTTGATAAAGTTAATCACCTTTGAGCTCTTTACCTCTGATAGAGGTACTGCTTCCGTTCACTTAGAAAAGTAGTCGGTAGTTGCTAAGATGAAGCGATGCCCTCTGGATGACGGAAGGGTAATCGATCCAACTATGTCCATATGCCAGGCTTCAAATGGCCACGAGGCTACCGTAAGGTGTAGAAACTTCAAAAGTCAATGAATGTAGTCATCATGCAACTTGCACGCTCGACATTTCTTGGCATATTTGATGGCATCTGCCATCATGGTAGGCTAGTAATAGCCTATGCGTCGGAGTCGATATTGTAGCTTTGGACTAGGTTGATGAGCTCCGCAGGTACCATCATGAATTTTTTGGAGAGCTTCGATCACCTCTTCGTTTGATAGACATAGGAGGAGAAGCCCGCCGTATGAACGATGATACAGCATCTTGGTGGTCGTATCTTAAGAATCGGAGGGAGCGTCTTTTGACAGAGACGACTTTTTTTGGGTCGTCAGGAAGGATTCCGTTAACTGCATAGTCGATAAATGGAAACCGCCAGTCCCTGACGTTGATGTTGGTGTTCGATTACATAGTGTGGTTTAGGCACATGCACAGGTTGTTCTTGGGATACACTAGTTTTCGGCCAATCACTATGACGAAGTGTTGGGTCCTAAGGGGCACTGCCAAGGAGGCGACGAGGCCCGCCAGAGCATCTGCTACCAGATTTTATAGTCGCGACATATGTTCTATGAAGATCCTAGCGAAGGTAGAGATGATATCCAGGGCCGCTTCATGATAGGGAAGTAGGTCTTCATGATGGACCTCATACTGCCCTTGAACCTGATTGACGATGAGTTTTGAATCACCATAGGACTTGAGGTATTCGACCCTTCGTTGTATTGCTAACTAGAGCCCGATAATGAGGGCATTGTACTCTACCACATTGTTGGACCATGGCTCTCCGAGGGAATAGGCACGATGGATAACCAAGTTCCTATTCTTGAAGCACCATTAAAGAACATCCTCCAGATGGAATTATCTTCAGTAATATTGGTCTCTAATGCCTCGTCCGGGATGTCCTCATATAGTTTAGACGTTTTCGGTATCGGGTGTGCGACTAAGAAGTCGGCCAATGCTTGGCCCTTGACAGCTTTTTGTGGGACGAATACCATATCGTATGGTGATAATAGTATTACCCATATAGCTAGTCGAAAGTTTAGCGCTCCTGGCTTTGTTATAAGAACTATGAGTGGATTGACTCAAGATATGAAATGGATCGTCTGACGTCACGTGGTGGCGTGTCTTTTGTATAGCGAATACCAAAGCAAGGTACTCCTTCTCGACGGGGTTGTATCGGTGTTCGCAGGCTCGTAGCAGTACAACTAAGTCCCGGAATCTCTCATGAAATCCTAACAGTGATTGAGTATACTCTCATCCTAATACCTTAATTCCTATATTCTTTCGCAGGCTCGTAGCAGTACAACTAAGTCGTCGTGCTACTACGAAATCGCACAAATGCGACTCTCGACCTGCATGGGCCACCACTAAAACGTGTCACGACCCGCACCCTGTATAGGGGCACGAGAAGTGGGTACGTCCAGCCTACGCCGCAGTGTCGGCGGTAGAACGCTGTCCTAGGTTGCTAACTAATCTCATGCAGTGTATATAATGTACTTGCCAAGATCTCAACTCCGAGAGGAAGACAAGTAAAAGATATGATATACTCAATCACAGTCTAAGCACGATAAGATATCACAGAAATCTAGATACCAACTAACAACAACAGAAATTTAAACTACTAAAATAATAACAACATGATCTCAAACAAAACTCTAATATAACTCAATATCTCAAGTTTAATACAACAAGCTCAAAACATGAAAGCTAAGTAAGTCTACTAGCTAATCTCCTGAATCACTCCTGAGAGTCGGAGCCAAAGGTAGCTAATCCCTCGCCAGGTCCATGGTAAGAAGGGCATGTGTCGTCAGGAGTATCATCTGTAATATTTTCAACAGGTCCAATCAGGACAGGAACGAGCACATCTCATCTAGAAATCCCAAGTAAATGACAAAGACTATAAAGCAGTTTTTAGACAGTTATACAGATGAGCATGGCAGTTTTATACAGATAATGATGTAGAGAAACAGTGAGGGTACAAGGAAAGTAAAGTAACTAACAAGAGAAGAAATCATGGCAAGAAGACTGTAGTAAACTAGCTGAACTAGAATAACATGGTATAAGTCCAGACAGTATAAAATGTAATCCCAGTGTGAGTCCAGTCAATGTAATCCAATACTAGATGATTCCAGTACAAGATGAGTCCAGTAAAATGAGTCCAGAAGTGATCCATGATTCCAGGGTAAGTCCAGCCTATACTCTAACAGTGTGTTTTAAAATACTGAGATCGACATGTAAACGGCTAGGGGTAATCAGGCACATCGCACACTCGGCCAAGTGTGGGATGGCTAGCATTCCAGAATAGTTCCAAGGGAGGTGGTTCCAGATTTTAGGTATGTTCACATGTCTACTCAAGTATTTCCCCGCCCACGAGTGAATCCATAATCCAACACTACAACCAGTATGAGTCCAGCCAATGATTCCAGAAATGATTCCAGTAGGGTGATGCCAGTAGTGATTCCAGATATAGAGGCCAGACATGAATAAATGAGTGTCACATGTAATGGATCCAGTAATACTAATCGTGTTTGTACAGAGAATCATATATAGCTATCTAGAACTGAAATACAGTAAATGACAAGTAATGAAAGATCTATCAGAGAATGTACTCGCCTGACACTCTGGAAAGAGTAGTGTAATATCAGATGTCTGTACCAGGGTCACAATGTCCTAAAATAGAGTAACACAGTTATGACATGTCCAAAATGAAGGTAAATGAAATCTTCAATGCAATCTATATGAATTCTAAGCCAATCTAGGTCAAAGTCAAACTTGGTCAACTCTACAGTCAAACTAAGTCAATCAAGTCATATTAGGTCACAGGGAATCAAACTAAGTCAAATAGAGTCAAACAAGGTCAAACAAGTCAAGGTTAGTCAAATCTAGGTTAAAGTCAACTCCTGGTCAACACTCTAATCAAACTAGTCAATTACTAGTCAACATGATCAATCTGGGTCAAGTCTAGGTCAAACTTAGACCAACTAAGGTATTGGTCAAACAAAGACTAGTCAGTCAGGTAATTAAGCCAGGGGTCAACTATTTAAGTCAAACTCTATAAGGTTACTTAACTAACCATAGGCTAACCTGTCTTAGGATACCTAAGATACCATTCTACAAAGCTAAGGTATAACCAACTCCCTATATAAATATATATAGTACAACACCAAACTTAATCTTATAATCAAGCTAAACCATAGTCTAACTCAATCAAGACTCAACTCTAAGTATCCTACTTAACCCCATACATATCTTCACTCTACATAGGGCTATCTATATAACCAAGTCATAAATAATACCCTTATATAGGTCAAAGTCTAAACCAACTAGTCAATAGTCTAGGGTTTAGTCAAACTTAGGTCACCAAGTCATTTAGAGTCCATCCAAGTCAATTCTAGGTCAATTAGGTTAAGGTTTGACCTATAGTTGACTTTGGTCAACCATGGTCAAACTTGTAGTCAAACTAGGCCCAATAGGCCTAAGGTCAAGTCTAGACTCATGGGTCATGGGCCATAGGCTAACTCTATAGCCATAGGCTAGTAACCTAGGTCAATGGTCATAGGGTTCATAGGTTTATACCTACAATAGAATCTATACAAATATATATATAACCTATATATAAAGGGTCACTATGTAATATACCCATAACCCCACATATATATATAAACATATATATACACTAATATATATCTATAACATATATATATATACATACAAAATGTATATGTATATTACCTAATACTTATAT
Source organism: Iris pallida (assembly GCA_029216955.1). NCBI lineage: Eukaryota > Viridiplantae > Streptophyta > Magnoliopsida > Asparagales > Iridaceae > Iris > Iris pallida. The sequence continues at coordinate 15,365 of JANAVB010028802.1, forward strand.
ACAATATATATATAGATATAGAGAGAGGGAAAGAGAGAGAGAGACAGGGAGAGAGAGTGAAGAGAGAAAGGGATGGACAGAACAGTAGGGGGGGGGGGTGTCTCAGGTTCCTGAGACAGGAATCCCAGCCCCAAACTCACACACACACAGTCCACATATACATATATATGTATATACCTACACAACTCCCTATGTACGCTACCAAATACCCCCAAAATTCACCCACACTCACACATACATATATACTATATATATACACTGATAATATACCAATATATATGTAAAACATATCAAAAATAGGTTTGAAATTCAAAATACAAAAACTGGAAACAATTCCAAAACTGGAAAACTGGACTGTTTACTCGAAATTGGGTAAACCCAATTTCACATCCAAAACCGAGCTAAGGCTCGATACTAGTGGTTGGTAATGGTAGCCCCTAGGTTCCTCTAGGTTCCTACTAGCCTGACACATGGCCATGACACGACACGGCGTGTCCACCAACTCCTAAACCCAATCGGGTAAAACACATACACTAACAGACACTACACGTCGTGCACACATGTAGGCGAGTCTAGGACACGACACAAAGCGATACACATCTCGTGATCGTGTCAGTAGGTGAGTCTAGGGTTCGTGCACGTGTCCAGCACCCTGTACTGTGTCCACGTGTCGTGTAGAGGGGACACGACACGCGTATCAGAGAGGGAAATACGTGGTTTCAGATCGCGTCGTGCAGTGATGCACGCGTCTCGTGTACGCGACACAGGACACGACACATCTCGTGCTCGTGTCCTGGGGTTCGCCCTAGGTTCCTCTACACATGTGTCACCCTGACACGTGTCCACGACTCGTGTACATGGGACACGAGACCCGTGTCAGAGCCGTTTTCACGGCTGTGCAGTGCAGTGCACGACCCTTGCGGGGACGATTCCGTGTCCGACACGACACGAGGTCATCCCAAACTTTGGGGATGACCTGTCAGTCAGTGCCCCGTGCTCTATGCCAATTTTGGCGTGTCCACGTGGCGTGTCCAAGGAGAACTGACACAGTGGTAGCAGGGCACATTTCAGTGTACTGTGCACTGTGTCCAGTGTGTGAAACTGAGAGCTTCGTGTCCAGATTTTGGACACGACACAACCCAATTTGTGCTCAGTGTTTTAGGGTTAGGTTTAGGGTTAGGTAGGCTAGGGTTTTGATCAAAAACATTTGAAAATCAGTGAGTTTACATGTACTGAAACAGTGAGCAAAATCAGTGTATTAACATGAAATTGAAATAGGATACGTGTCCAATACGGACACCAAATCGATCCTAGTTTTCACCAAACTTGTCCTACAGTTAGGGTAGACCTACATGCATGCATTTATGAAGAAAAATCACTACATTACATAGATAAAAATGAAAATACCTCTATGTGCTAGAAATCAAGAAATCCAATGTAGAGGGGGGGGGGCTTCACTTCAACTTTGTGATGTCCAAAACCTCAAAAACTCCAACTTCTAGTCTCCCCTAGCTCCCTTGGTATGTTAGGGTTCCAATGCAAAAGATTTGAGGTCAATAGGATCACTAATGGTGAAGTTATGGAGGTGTGAAGTTGAGGGAAAAATCAAGGTTTTAGTGTAATGAAAATGGGACCTTTTTGTGAAGGGGTGTACATATATAGGGGGGGTGTTCTTGGCTGCCATGGGGGGGTAGGGGTAGGCTATAGGGTCCCCTTCCACCTTGCAAAACTTAGTCTCTAAGGCTTTGACTAGGGTTAGATATTCTAGGTTTCTAAAATATCCTAGAAAGTTAAATATCTAGATATTTATCAACCTAGATATTTACACATAAAGTAAATATCTACACTTAGTCTTCTAGGTTAGTGACTAACCCCTAGATTAGGCTAAACTAGCTTAGGGACTAACATAACACTAATCAATAATTAATTAATAATAAAAACACATAATTTCAAATAATTCCAAATAAATCCTAGAAAATTACCAAAATACCCTTTAGGCCAAAAAGTCCTAATTTGATGTTCTAAGCCTATGGCTAAGCTCACATGATCATGGTTAGTCTCTAGGTTAAGGAATAGCTAGGGTTTACACTAGAGTTTATTAGTAAAATCACAAAGTCACAAGTCATGACTTAGGAATTGGTTTAACCTAACTAAAATCACCAGAAAATCATACCATGACTAAAATACCACTAATAAATAATAAAAATAATAAATTTTCAAAAATATCCCAATTTCAGAAAACTGGGTGTTACAAGTCTACCCACCTTAGAAGAATTTCGTCCTCGAAATTTAGATGGTCGTACTCCTCCTAGGTCACACCCCCAGTCAATCAAAGTCAAAAGATGACATGCAATCATAGTCCTACTGGTCACGATTCTACAGTCTCAAAAAGGGTAACTATGCTATCTAGCATATCACAAGCATATCCTGACAGGTACTAATGGAATCACACAACAAGATGGGAATGGATTTGAAAGAACAGAACCTGCAAGTGGCTCCATCCATGTAGAATAATATATGAAAGCGAACCAAAGTGCAATAGGTTGATCAGACCATCATGCACCGGCCCTGATTAGACAATATGTTAGTGGGTACTAGCCCCCAATAAAATATGTCGTGATCAAGCTCGATAAAATATAAGCTTGCAAAACTAAGGCTAAATTAGCAGTAAAGAAGGTCAAATATAAGGGAGGTAATGATGAATAAGGTTAAATAGTCCAAGACCCCTTAAACATCAAGGAGTGAGGGTGAATTAAAACAAGAGGAAAAGGGTTTTCAATATCGAAGTTCAAAATAAGATTCTCAAGGGTCGTCCCGGAATCTCTCATGAAATCCTAACAGTGATTGAGTATACTCTCATCCTAATACCTTAATTCCTATATTCTTTCGCAGGCTCGTAGCAGTACAACTAAGTCGTCGTGCTACTACGAAATCGCACAAATGCGACTCTCGACCTGCATGGGCCACCACTAAAACGTGTCACGACCCGCACCCTGTATAGGGGCACGAGAAGTGGGTACGTCCAGCCTACGCCGCAGTGTCGGCGGTAGAACGCTGTCCTAGGTTGCTAACTAATCTCATGCAGTGTATATAATGTACTTGCCAAGATCTCAACTCCGAGAGGAAGACAAGTAAAAGATATGATATACTCAATCACAGTCTAAGCACGATAAGATATCACAGAAATCTAGATACCAACTAACAACAACAGAAATTTAAACTACTAAAATAATAACAACATGATCTCAAACAAAACTCTAATATAACTCAATATCTCAAGTTTAATACAACAAGCTCAAAACATGAAAGCTAAGTAAGTCTACTAGCTAATCTCCTGAATCACTCCTGAGAGTCGGAGCCAAAGGTAGCTAATCCCTCGCCAGGTCCATGGTAAGAAGGGCATGTGTCGTCAGGAGTATCATCTGTAATATTTTCAACATGTCCAATCAGGACAGGAACGAGCACATCTCATCTAGAAATCCCAAGTAAATGACAAAGACTATAAAGCAGTTTTTAGACAGTTATACAGATGAGCATGGCAGTTTTATACAGATAATGATGTAGAGAAACAGTGAGGGTACAAGGAAAGTAAAGTAACTAACAAGAGAAGAAATCATGGCAAGAAGACTGTAGTAAACTAGCTGAACTAGAATAACATGGTATAAGTCCAGACAGTATAAAATGTAATCCCAGTGTGAGTCCAGTCAATGTAATCCAATACTAGATGATTCCAGTACAAGATGAGTCCAGTAAAATGAGTCCAGAAGTGATCCATGATTCCAGGGTAAGTCCAGCCTATACTCTAACAGTGTGTTTTAAAATACTGAGATCGACATGTAAACGGCTAGGGGTAATCAGGCACATCGCACACTCGGCCAAGTGTGGGATGGCTAGCATTCCAGAATAGTTCCAAGGGAGGTGGTTCCAGATTTTAGGTATGTTCACATGTCTACTCAAGTATTTCCCCGCCCACGAGTGAATCCATAATCCAACACTACAACCAGTATGAGTCCAGCCAATGATTCCAGAAATGATTCCAGTAGGGTGATGCCAGTAGTGATTCCAGATATAGAGGCCAGACATGAATAAATGAGTGTCGCATGTAATGGATCCAGTAATACTAATCGTGTTTGTACAGAGAATCATATATAGCTATCTAGAACTGAAATACAGTAAATGACAAGTAATGAAAGATCTATCAGAGAATGTACTCGCCTGACACTCTGGAAAGAGTAGTGTAATATCAGATGTCTGTACCAGGGTCACAATGTCCTAAAATAGAGTAACACAGTTATGACATGTCCAAAATGAAGGTAAATGAAATCTTCAATGCAATCTATATGAATTCTAAGCCAATCTAGGTCAAAGTCAAACTTGGTCAACTCTACAGTCAAACTAAGTCAATCAAGTCATATTAGGTCACAGGGAATCAAACTAAGTCAAATAGAGTCAAACAAGGTCAAACAAGTCAAGGTTAGTCAAATCTAGGTTAAAGTCAACTCCTGGTCAACACTCTAATCAAACTAGTCAATTACTAGTCAACATGATCAATCTGGGTCAAGTCTAGGTCAAACTTAGACCAACTAAGGTATTGGTCAAACAAAGACTAGTCAGTCAGGTAATTAAGCCAGGGGTCAACTATTTAAGTCAAACTCTATAAGGTTACTTAACTAACCATAGGCTAACCTGTCTTAGGATACCTAAGATACCATTCTACAAAGCTAAGGTATAACCAACTCCCTATATAAATATATATAGTACAACACCAAACTTAATCTTATAATCAAGCTAAACCATAGTCTAACTCAATCAAGACTCAACTCTAAGTATCCTACTTAACCCCATACATATCTTCACTCTACATAGGGCTATCTATATAACCAAGTCATAAATAATACCCTTATATAGGTCAAAGTCTAAACCAACTAGTCAATAGTCTAGGGTTTAGTCAAACTTAGGTCACCAAGTCATTTAGAGTCCATCCAAGTCAATTCTAGGTCAATTAGGTTAAGGTTTGACCTATAGTTGACTTTGGTCAACCATGGTCAAACTTGTAGTCAAACTAGGCCCAATAGGCCTAAGGTCAAGTCTAGACTCATGGGTCATGGGCCATAGGCTAACTCTATAGCCATAGGCTAGTAACCTAGGTCAATGGTCATAGGGTTCATAGGTTTATACCTACAATAGAATCTATACAAATATATATATAACCTATATATAAAGGGTCACTATGTAATATACCCATAACCCCACATATATATATAAACATATATATACACTAATATATATCTATAACATATATATATATACATACAAAATGTATATGTATATTACCTAATACTTATATACAATATATATATAGATATAGAGAGAGGGAAAGAGAGAGAGAGACAAGGAGAGAGAGTGAAGAGAGAAAGGGATGGACAGAACAGTAGGGGGGGGGTGTCTCAGGTTCCTGAGACAGGAATCCCAGCCCCAAACTCACACACACACAGTCCACATATACATATATATGTATATACCTACACAACTCCCTATGTACGCTACCAAATACCCCCAAAATTCACCCACACTCACACATACATATATACTATATATATATACACTGATAATATACCAATACATATGTAAAACATATCAAAAATAGGTTTGAAATTCAAAATACAAAAACTGGAAACAATTCCAAAACTGGAAAACTGGACTGTTTACTCGAAATTGGGTAAACCCAATTTCACATCCAAAACCGAGCTAAGGCTCGATACTAGTGGTTGGTAATGGTAGCCCCTAGGTTCCTCTAGGTTCCTACTAGCCTGACACATGGCCATGACACGACACGGCGTGTCCACCAACTCCTAAACCCAATCGGGTAAAACACATACACTAACAGACACTACACGTCGTGCACACATGTAGGCGAGTCTAGGACACGACACAAAGCGATACACATCTCGTGATCGTGTCAGTAGGTGAGTCTAGGGTTCGTGCACGTGTCCAGCACCCTGCACTGTGTCCACGTGTCGTGTAGAGGGGACACGACACGCGTATCAGAGAGGGAAATACGTGGTTTCAGACCGCGTCGTGCAGTGATGCACGCGTCTCGTGTACGCGACACAGGACACGACACATCTCGTGCTCGTGTCCTGGGGTTCGCCCTAGGTTCCTCTACACATGTGTCACCCTGACACGTGTCCACGACTCGTGTACATGGGACACGAGACCCGTGTCAGAGCCGTTTTCACGGCTGTGCAGTGCAGTGCACGACCCTTGCGGGGACGATTCCGTGTCCGACACGACACGAGGTCATCCCAAACTTTGGGGATGACCTGTCAGTCAGTGCCCCGTGCTCTATGCCAATTTTGGCGTGTCCACGTGGCGTGTCCAAGGAGAACTGACACAGTGGTAGCAGGGCACATTTCAGTGTACTGTGCACTGTGTCCAGTGTGTGAAACTGAGAGCTTCGTGTCCAGATTTTGGACACGACACAACCCAATTTGTGCTCAGTGTTTTAGGGTTAGGTTTAGGGTTAGGTAGGCTAGGGTTTTGATCAAAAACATTTGAAAATCAGTGAGTTTACATGTACTGAAACAGTGAGCAAAATCAGTGTATTAACATGAAATTGAAATAGGATACGTGTCCAATACGGACACCAAATCGATCCTAGTTTTCACCAAACTTGTCCTACAGTTAGGGTAGACCTACATGCATGCATTTATGAAGAAAAATCACTACATTACATAGATAAAAATGAAAATACCTCTATGTGCTAGAAATCAAGAAATCCAATGTAGAGGGGGGGGGGGCTTCACTTCAACTTTGTGATGTCCAAAACCTCAAAAACTCCAACTTCTAGTCTCCCCTAGCTCCCTTGGTATGTTAGGGTTCCAATGCAAAAGATTTGAGGTCAATAGGATCACTAATGGTGAAGTTATGGAGGTGTGAAGTTGAGGGAAAAATCAAGGTTTTAGTGTAATAAAAATGGGACCTTTTTGTGAAGGGGTGTACATATATAGGGGGGGTGTTCTTGGCTGCCATGGGGGGGTAGGGGTAGGCTATAGGGTCCCCTTCCACCTTGCAAAACTTAGTCTCTAAGGCTTTGACTAGGGTTAGATATTCTAGGTTTCTAAAATATCCTAGAAAGTTAAATATCTAGATATTTATCAACCTAGATATTTACACATAAAGTAAATATCTACACTTAGTCTTCTAGGTTAGTGACTAACCCCTAGATTAGGCTAAACTAGCTTAGGGACTAACATAACACTAATCAATAATTAATTAATAATAAAAACACATAATTTCAAATAATTCCAAATAAATCCTAGAAAATTACCAAAATACCCTTTAGGCCAAAAAGTCCTAATTTGATGTTCTAAGCCTATGGCTAAGCTCACATGATCATGGTTAGTCTCTAGGTTAAGGAATAGCTAGGGTTTACACTAGAGTTTATTAGTAAAATCACAAAGTCACAAGTCATGACTTAGGAATTGGTTTAACCTAACTAAAATCACCAGAAAATCATACCATGACTAAAATACCACTAATAAATAATAAAAATAATAAATTTTCAAAAATATCCCAATTTCAGAAAACTGGGTGTTACAATGTCCGCATGAGATCAAAGACTGTTCTTAGATCCTGTAAGTGATCACGTCGAGCGCGACTTTTAACAACAATGTCATCAACATAACATTCGATTATTTTATAGAGGTGAGGTATGTGACACCTACATTCTTTAACCCGAAGGACATCACCGTGTAACAGTAGACTCCTTTTGGGGTTCGGAATGATGTATGCTTCTCATCGTCCAAAAACATCTTGATTTAATTGTAGCTGGAATACCCATCCATGAAAGATATTCGTTCAAAGCCGCATGTATTGTCGATCATCACGTCAGTAATCGGAAGGGGAAACTCATCCTTTAGACGGTGGAGTTGAGGTCCCGAAAGTCTATACAGACCCCAAAAAATTTGTTCTTTTTGGTAACATGAATGATATTAGCAACCCAGTCTGGGTGTTGTTCTTCACGAATAAATCCACTGGTTGTGAGTTTGTCTACCCCCTTCTCAATGGCGTCCATGATGTTGGGATGGAAGCGTCGTCGTTGCTGCTTAACAAGCTTAGCGTTAGGTAGGATGTTAAGTCTATGCACTACGACTTGTGGGTCCAACCCTGGCATGTCTTCATAACTCTAGACGAAGACATCGATGTACTCCTTGACGAGTTGCACCAAGGTTTCCTGATCTTTCCCTGACAGGCTTTTGCTGATGAAGATGGGTTTGGATGAGGATTCATCCTCTAAGTCAATTTTTTCGACTTTATCTTCGGTAGGAGGTTCTCGTTGTTCGAAGCGAGATTCCTATTGAGATCCCAGGCGTTAAGCCCATGGTTCTTCTTCAAAGAATTCTAAAGTTTGATCATCATCTTCTTCGAGAGGATGTGTGGATGTCATATTAGTTGAGTACATCTTTTTGAAGATTGGGCCGATGCTGGTGTCGGAGTCCCAAGTCGAAGCTTCAGATAAATGAGAATGCACTATAACCTCAGTCTCCAAAAATTTTGGGATTGTTGGAGGCATAATGTAGCCTACCCTCCATCGAGCACAGTAGTAGTTGTAATGCCCAGCTCCGCCCGAGGCATTTGGTTGGCTTGTTGGATGCGATCAAAATGTTGGACCATGACTTGTATTAGAAATCAAAGATTTGAGACTGATGTAGTCTCTTCTAGCTGGCCGGATGGAATGAGTATTGGAACGTGGCCCGCTAGTGGGGCTATGTCTGGTAGGAAATAGATGTGGTCGGAATAAGAAGACCCTTTATGCAAGTGAGTAGAACTGTCCCTTCTCCCCTACTCCTTCATGCCTAATAAAATGGAGGACTGTATTTCTAGGTTCTGTCCCTTACCTTGTGATGCTCTAGTTGCTAAATCAATAGAGATGCTTATGTTGACTAATGATGAGATGAATAAGATATGAACATTGAACTGCTGAATAAATAACTTTGAGTTGCTAATATGAATTGATGCCTGGAAATAAAATGATTTTGTCCCTTATGTTAGTTCTGTTGAAACAAAAGAAACAATTGAATAATGAGATACTTTGTGAATGATACATGGTAAATGAACTAGCTATGTTATTGACACCAAGATATGAATAAAACACTTGAATCACTCTGTGTAAATATTGCATAAATATGAAATGCTACCTATTTTCTTATAAGCAATGAATGAAATGATAAATGCCCCAATGAAAGGAATGAAATGCTACACGTCCCAATGAGATTGTGAACACACTAAATTTATGAGATTTTTTTATTAATATAAATTACATTACCGTGTTGCAATAAATAGCTTTGTATTAATTAGGCTTTGTTATAATTGTGTAAATAGATAATTTACACCTATAGCTATTATGGGCCCTATATTACCAATAAATAAATATATATTTTTTATATTGTTGGTTGTTAATAATGTTTTGTAATTTGGGGCCTTATTATAAATACTTTTAGTAAATATTAGGTTATACTCATAATTAAAGTTTTAATAGAATAATTTATTTCTAAATGATAAATATTATGATGAAGTTTTATACATGTAGATTTTTTTGGTAACTATTAGAGTGTTTGGAGAATTTTAGAATTTATTTTATATTTTATTAAGTATGTGTATATATTATTATAGGATATTTTAATGTGTGCATGAGCTTATATATGCATATATACTCCTTTTAAAAAAAGAAATCAACCACGCGAGAAATTGAACCAATTTCTCGTGAGATGCCCCCTTAAAAATCTCCCGCAGGCAACAACAAGAAGAGCTACGGGTTCTCTCGAATTCCTGGGTAATTTGATTCATTCAAATTTAAACCTAAAAATTTCTTTAATCAAAGCCTACAAGCCTAATCCCTACATCACTAGGATCAGTCAAAATCTTTGTTGAAATAGGATTTAAATTCCTGATATAAAAGGGGATCAAGAACCGAAAAGGGATTTTTTGCCAACCACTAAACTCTTCCTCTCGACGTATCGACTTTGCACAGCAACCCCGGAGCCACCCTAACATCCCTGCATGCCACCCCGACTCCGTGCAACCGCCGCGTGACGTCGGAGCCCCGCCGCAGCATGGCCGTACGTCGCGCAACAAAGAACAGAGGTGCTCTGTTTCAAAACCCGACCGCCAGGTACCAACTTTCTGATTCAAAAAGTTCTTATTTTCTCGATCGTTTTTGAATTTGTAAAATCCTATGTAGAGCCTACACGACCCTCTCGACACCCCCATCAACTAGTTTGGGGATTAGTCGTGTGATGATTTAGAAAATCAATCCAAACATCGAAGAAAAACTGTTACATAGCCAGTTTATAAACAGTCCAAATTGCAATATTTGAAGGCCCGTCCTTGTCAACCGGTTAACAGTTTTGAAATTCCACCTAAAAAAAGTTCTAGACCATATGTAGCACTTCAAAACCCTTCTGCTAGTTTAATTTTTCATTTGCTATATGTAGATATTTTTTATTTCCAAAGTTAGGGAAAACCAGTTTTACAAAACCATAAAATTCAATAATTTTCACCGATACGTCGTGTGCCCCGACAAACCGAGCGATGTGATCGCAACCTATGAGCATCGAAAGACGTTATGGATGTTGTCGACGTATAGAATTCGACGGAACCCGATTTTATTGTGCGTACGCGACGAAATCGAGGTGTATCGGTCGAGATATCCCATATCGACCTCTTTGTAAACTATCCCATAACTTCGTGCACATTCGTTATCTCGAGATGAAACTTATACCATCAGGACCGTGTCATTTTTTAGGTCATGTGAGCCAAGTTTGGTCCGATTCTGAAAAGGTCGACCGGAACGCTACTTTGGCGGGCCCGCGACCCGATCCAACGGGCGAATTTGTGTACGGCCTACCAGAATCCAACTTTGGACATACGGTTGGGTTCGTATCGTCAAATCGAACTTGTAGACATATAGCTTGATAATTTTAGAGACCGTAGATACTGGTGCGTATTTCGGTGTAAAGCGGGTCCAACGACGGACATCGTTTTAACTCGAAATTACGATTTTGTCCCTGTGTCCAGAATTAGACTTTTTGGGTAGACATTTTTAGATATTTTTTATACCAAAAATATTTGTAATATTTATTTCAGCATCCGAGGACGTTTTTGGGACTTGACTTCTCATTGCTATTAATTTTGACGATCTGAGTGACTGGACTTGATATTCTCTAAATACCACCTCCAGATAAGATACTTTGCCATTTACTGTCTATTTACTTTAGCTCATATTTTGCATGCATTTATTTATTATTTATTTTCTACAAAATAAACTGTGATATATTGTCATAATTAGATAGAATTATACTGTTTAGTTCTATTTCCCTGTTTCTTATTATTTTTATACACATTAAACCTAGATTTAAGAGACCACCTAGGCTTTGACACATTTGTGCTATGAAATCGTGAGCCGTATATAGAGCTCGAACACATAGGCATGAGGTGGGGAGGACATTTCCTTAGCCGCTAATAGTATTTGTATGATTAGTTTGACTTAGCGGTTAATATAGGTTATATGTTTTGAAGACAACATATAGGCATGAGGTGGGGAGGACATTTCCTTAGCGTATGGGCTACCATGTACATTACTTTTGTGACCGTATGCTCCGCCGGAGATGCGTGTTGACGACCTCTTTATTTTATTTCTGGCCACTGACGTTCGAGGAACGATTATGCTTGAGGCCTCTGGTGCCCCAATGAGGAACTATGTCGATCTTATTTTAGCCAGAGATCCCATGCTCTGGAGGTTTGTTCTTAAACTGCATTCACTTAGAATGGTTAGGCTACCTTATCCGTTAGGTAGAGGTACTTTTGGTTTGTGTACTTATACCTGATCGCGGCTTGGAACAGTAACTTGTCGCGGACTGGTTTGCCACACCTTATCCTTGTTTGGTTGTAGGTGTGACTTGTTGGCCCATACAGCCATGGTCGAACCGATTTTGATAATTGACTTAAAACTCTGAGCTCGATATGAAAAAAACAGAAGATTACTGATTTTGTCTCAACAGACTTTTTTTACTTTATTCTATATTTTTTCTTTTGTTGTGTCTAGAAAATTGTGCATTGGAATCACTGGCAAATTTAGAAGATCCTTCTCACAAAAATCCATTTTTTTGACCCAAAAACCTAAAATCTTTGTTTATCCAAAAACTCCACAAACAAATCTGATCCAGATTCAACCTAACGGAACTCGGCCAGAGTTCTGCCCGAACTCGGCCCAAACTCGGTCAAGTCAAATTACTCCTGGTCCGCAGCAAATTCCTACTCCTTTGGATGTGCAACGTTCAAAATTATGAACGTTAACCCTACCGAGTTCTGCCCGAACTCTGTCTTAGAAAATCCTATAAATAGAGAAGAATTTCATATTTCTATTCACTCATTCATTCTTCCTCTTCTCTATCGCTCTCAAGCCTTCTTATATACTTAAGAGCTTTAATCTTCCTATTTCCAAGACAACTCATATTCTTCTAAGTGTCGGTGGTTTTCGATTAGGAGTATTCGAGTTGTACAAGGTTGGAGTATAAAAGGTTTCTTCAGAAAGGTGTTGAAGTTTGTTCATTGGCTTCGGATAAAAACACGTAGGTGTTAAAAATGGTGTGTTCTTCGGAGTAAAGCACGCGGTGTAATCTCTATTCAAAAATAGTGGATTACAGCGAGCAAAAGTTCTCGTGAACTGGACTAGTCCTCTCATAGGAAAACTAGTATAAACCTCGGTGCCTGCGTATTATTTTCTTGCCTTATTTACTTATTGTTTTACTTCACTACATTTAAGTATTTATATATAATTGCCTTTGCATGTTTAGTTTTTAATTGGAGAATATTTTTTGTTGTACTATATTCACCCCTCTAGAGGTGTCATCGATCCTACAATTGGTATCAAAGCACGATTTCTCTCTAGTTGGATTTAATCTCCTTTGAGATATGGCATCATTATACACAAGCAATGGCAATCTATAAATAGGCTACCCCTATTTGATGGCACAAACTATACGTATTGGAAGACACGTATGAGCTTGTACCTCAAGTCTCTTGATTTCGATTTATGGTCGATTGTCATAAATGGTTACAAGAAACCACTACCTATTGTGGTATATGGTAATCTAGTTGAAAAACCATTTGACAAATATACCGACAATGAAAAGAAACAAGCAATTCTTTATGCAAAATCTATAAATGCTTTATTTTGTACAGTAGATAAAACTGAGTTTAACAGAGTATCGACATATGTCACGTCTCACGAGGTTTGGAAACTTCTTGAGGTAACTCATGAAGGCACTTCACAAGTGAAGGAATCCAAAATCTCACGACTAACACAAGAGTATGAGGCCTTCAAAATGATACCTAATGAGACTATTACAAATATTTTTACTCGGTTTTTAGATATTGTTAATCCTCTATCTTTTATTAGAAAAAATATAGCAATCATGAGAAGATACGGAAGGTACTTCGTAAGCTAACCAAGAACTGGAATCCTAAAGCGACAACCATTATTGAAGGAAATAATCTCACTATGATGACTCTTGAAACCCTTATGGGAAAGCTTATGACACATGAGCTGGACCTTAAAGATTTCGAAGAGCCAACACCAAAAGAAAAGGCTATAGCATTCAAATCTAACCACAAGACAGCCTCCGATGACGAGAGTGAGATAGATAGCTCAGACAACGAGCAAATGGCACTCATGACAAGGAACTTCAGAAGATTCCTTAAGTATGAGAAGTCAAGCAAGAAGAATAAAGATTCCAGAGACGACGAAGAACCAATTTGCTACAGCTGTAAGAGAACAGGTCATATCAAGAAAGACTATCATGTTGTAAGAAAAGGAAGCATGAATGATCAGTCAAGCAAGAGAAGTACTTCGACTAGAACCTGTGCCAATACTAGTATCTGGTGTGAGAGCGAAGCGAGTGAATCTAAAGAGTAAGAACCTTACAACACAACAAATTTCCGCTTTATGGCTACAGATGCTAAGGTAATATCGAACCATCTCTGTGAATAATTCATATTTGATGAATTATCTGATGCTTTCACTGATCTATTAGAAGATCAGAAGAAAATGATGGATTTGTACAAAAGTGCCATAAAAAGCTAAAATTTGTACAATCTGAGTTTTCTAAGCAATCTCATATGCTAAAAGATATTAGTAATTACTCTTCTAATAACACGGATGAGGTTACTTCTTTAAAGATGAGTCTACAAGATGCTCTTGAAAAGCTTAAGAAAGCTAATCAAGAAAATGTAAAACTTAGCAATCTTTATGACCTAGAGAAAAAGAAGTACAACGTTGCTGCTCAGAGAATAGATGCACTCATGGCTAAGTACAATGAAGCATGTGACGTCTCTAAAAAGTTAGAGACTAAGCTGGGCAAACAGGTTATCAAACCTGTAGCTAAAGTGAATACAAGTCACAAGGCTAAGCACAAACACAACATGACCAACACTGCTAGAACTACTGGAAGCCATGCATATATGTATACATTTCCACACAATAAGAAAACATACACTTCTTCAAAAACATATATACATGATCTTCGAACTATACCTAGCACTAATACTTTTGCTAGATATCATTATTGTGGTATAAAAGGATATGTATCACACCAATGTAAGATTAGAAAGCTTGTAGACATGAATGTGTATGTTTGGGTTCCAAAAGCTAACAAATCAGGACCCTTAAGAAAGTGGGTACCAAAGGTTACATCTTCAACTTGTGTTGTAGGTGGACCTTCCTTCTCCCACTAAAAGGAAATGGATCCTCGATAGTGGTTGCTCCAGGCATATGATAGGTGATAATGCATTATTTGCAACACTATCAATGAAGAAAGAAGGCTGTCTCATTTGGGAATAACTTGAAAGGATATATGATTGGAATTGGTGACATAGGTACTTCTCCCTCACCCATTATTAAAGATGTATGCTTAGTAACAGAATTAAAACATAACCTGCTAAGTATTAGTCAATTGACTTATCATGGTTATGGAATTAATTTTGTTAAGAATAAATGTTTTGTCTATAATAAAACTTCTGGAATAACTTCCTTTGAGGGAATAAAAGAGGACAACATATATGTATTATATTTGTCAGAGAATACCAACAGTACAGGAAAGTGTTTATTCATAACTTACGACGAAAGCTGGGTATGGCATGTGTGTCTTGGACATGCGAACATGGACACTATTGCAAGATTGTCTGCCTAAATTATGTTCGAATCATGATTAGAATTATTACTAATCTTGATTATGTTCGAATTTTTATGGTTAGTCGTGCCTAGATGACCTTGTATGACTAGACGAATTTGATTCCAATGATCGTGATTTCTAACGATCATGGCTACACGTATTAATCTTCTTCCTAAACGTAGCTAAAATTTTGATCTTCGATCATGACTATATGATTTGATTACGAACTTAGTCGTGTCAGAATTTGGATTTTGATCATGTCTGAACCATTTTCTGTTCATGCCTAGATTTTAATTCTATAGTTGGTCGTGCTAAGGATTCATTCATAAATCATGCCTAGATCTTAATTTTTGTAACCTCATCCTATATCGTGCTAAGTGGATTTGAATCATTTTCAAATTCTTAATCACGTTCGAGCTCTGATCATTATTCGGGTTACGTAAATCGTGTGAGAAGAGTTTCACATTTATACCTACTTCAGGCATATGACACGGCCAAGCGTCAGGGTGTGTATGTGAGTGACGTACCCCCTAATCCGATTTCAGTGTATGAGATGCGCCCAGATTGATGGTGGGGGAACAACACATATTGTGAGTCAAACCCATTTCATATGCACAGCCTACGTAGGTGCATGGGTTCGACACCACAAGATTTGCCCCTAACTCGATTCCAGTGCTTGAGATGCGCCCAAGTGGGATGGGGACTTTAAGAGTTGACCCATTTCGGATGGTAAGGCATCTGAGTCAACTCTGTATAACTTGCCATCAGCCGTGCGCATGACTTTTAGTGCATATTTTTGGCTTTCTGCTAGCATAGCATATTGAGGGCGCATGGCCTGTGTCGTCCTGGATTTCTTCGTACTAGCCTGCAAAGGCACATAGTACTCAAAATTCGACTTTTTCTATCCTTGATGGTAAGTGATTTTGTTGAAGACAGAGAGATTTCCTTGCACAGCAGAGCCCATGCACGAGAATGTGGCTGCGTCTTTGTTCTTTTGGCACATTCTCTTCCATTGAGATGAAGCAGGTTGGGAGTTACAGTCAGTACTATGCTTCTCTGGCAGATGTACTGCCGCCAAAGCAGCATCTTGGTTACTGATGATGTCAGCAGCATGTGTTGGTTGCGGCGGTGCAGTCCCTGGAATGTTGGTGCTCGGTGCATCGCCCTTGGGAAGCCAAACTCGATTAGTCTTCTTCGGCTTTGGCAGCGGCTTCGAAGGACTTATGCTGCCTTCAAAGAGGATCTCCTTGTACGCTTGCTAGTCGAAATGTACAACCAGCGTCTTCTGGAATGAACCGAGTTTGTCGTCGTCGGATTACGATACCACTTTCTCGTTGGAGGAGAAATAAGTCTCCAGCAGAGTTGCCAGCTTGTTTGCCATTAAAAAAAGTGTTTAAAAAACTTTTTACAATTGAACAAATAAATCAAGTACAACTGGATCCTCAACAGGATCTTTTTTTTTCTGGGGACGAGTGTGAAACCCGTAAATTTTAGACTTTTAGATTAAATAATTTTGGTGTTTATTATTATTATTATTATTAAAAATTGGTCAATTTGAGAAAATCATATTTTAAAATAATTATCCTGGATTTTTGTTTGTCTGACCCGAGACCCGAACCCATTTTCGAGTCCGAACCCATTTTCGGATAATTTTTATTAAATATAAATTTTATACTATGTTTTTAAAAAGATTTTCAAGAAGAAGAAAAGAAAAAAAAAGATATTTATTAAAGGAAGCTTTATTTTCTTTAACTCTTTTTATTAAATCTCTTACTCTCTCTCTCTCACCATACGTTTCTTTTCTCTTTATTTCCTTTTCCTTCCGCATGTAACTGGCCGAAGCCCCCTCCATTCCCAAACGGCCAAAGCCGTCGACCCATCGTCTTTCCGTAACTCCGGCGAACCCCTTCCTCTCCCGTAACCTCTCTTCTCATCTCCTATATAAACCCCCTTCCTCTCCTTCCATCACTCACCACCACCCCTATTCTCAAACCCGTGTCCTAATTCCCAAATCCGGCGACCCCGACCTGAGCTCCGTTGGCCGCAGCCACTGCCCAGGCTGGAGCCTCCCCGAGCGGCGACCTCGCCGCCGCCTCCTCGGTCCCCGCGACCCCTCTCGCCGGCACCCTTCCGCCGTGCGCCGCTTCCCGGCCGCGCCCAGCCGCCCCTCGACGACCCGCTGTTCGGCCCTGACCCCGCTGTCTTCTCGCGCTCACCCTGTTTTCGATCCAGTACCTCCCCATGCCCGGCTTGCTGTTCTGATCCGCTGTCCGCGGTTTTCTGTGAACCGATCCCGACAGTCCGTGCGGCTTTTCGGCGCTATCCCCTCCGAGCCAGAGCTTCCCGAGTTTTACGACCCTTCCGCGACGCTTCACCGAGTTCTCGAGTTTCCTCGAGCCGCAGCCGCGAGCCCTGCTGCTGTTCCCCGCGTTGTCTTCCGTAGCGTATGTTGTTCTGTGGCCGTCCCTGTTCCCGTACTTTTCCGAGTTTCTGTTGTTCGCATATTTTTTGACTTTCCCGAGTCCGCAGGAATTTGGCTTTTCTTCCAATATTTCATCTTAGAGCTCTAGCCGAGCATTTGAGGTATATCTCATGTCCCCGTGTCCCTCTAGTTAAAATAGTCGATGATGATTCGGTCCCAATTTTCGTCATGGAAATTTGGTTGGAATTGTTGCGTTGATGGTTCTCGAGTTCACTTTGGGTTGTTCTGAGATTTTTGGAGTAGTTCAGATTTTTCGAACTCTGTTAGTTTTGGACTCGTGACCAAGCTAATACTAGCTTGGGTTGAGATATCTGTTCTGTGGATTTTTCTTAAATTATAAAGTTCTGTAGTTATGTTGATGTTGTGGCTTTGATTTCGGGTTTTGGATTTGATATTCATTTTCGGGTTGGATATTCATTTTGGTGGGATATTGGGTTTCCCTGGTATGGGACTTGTGTTTGGTGTTTATGGCACATTTTCCCAGTTTTGGGTTATCCCGAAAATAGAGGGAATGCAGCCGAAATTTTTATAAAGTTATATAAATGGATTTCAAATCAGTTTTCGAAAATATTTATAAATTAGATTTTTGGGCGACGAGCGTATCAGTCCATGGGCCCTATCGAAATACAAACGAAACCGGGTTTTACCGGACGTTGAGGCATTAGCTATTTTGACGATGGACCAGTATCTGAGACTCATTCAATTTAAATTTAAATTATTATTTTATTTTGTAATTCAATTGTAGGATAATTTTTAGAGACTAACAAAAGTTTTCTTCTTATTTAAATTCATGTAAAATAGTTTGTGAAGGGCATAAGCCCAGTTTTATTATTTTTTGTGGTTTTGTAATAAGTTAGTAAAATTTTATTCTTTTCTGGTTTGTGGTTCACGTAAACACGTAAAATAGTAAAATAATTATTTTATAGAAAATTAATATTGTTTTCTCACATTAAATAAATTAGGAAAAAAATTACAAGTTATTATTTAAACAAGTTTCACGTTTTTCTCATTTAAAAAATATAGTTTTATTATATAAATTATAAAATACCAAGTTTTGCCAATAAACCGATAAATACAAAGTTTTCCGAAATTAAATATAAAATGATCTTTCCATCATAATTAAATATAACGCATTAGATAATCGAGTTTTGTTTGTGTTAGTATAATAAAGATTAAAAATTGACTGGGACAAATTTAGAGATTGTAACTAGCACATCTAGCATGGTAATTTTGGAAATCTAAGGCAGAATTCTCAATTGTAGGGTTTCGAGGACTATACTAGCATCATCCCGGAACCAACATTGAATCCAGTCATAAACAAAGGCAAGTACAATTTGTGGTAGTTTACAATTATTTAGTAATCATTTTATTGCAAGTTTAAACCACGATGCAATACGGAACTCTCTCTGAGAGCATTGACTGATTGACTGTTGGGTACTGGAGGAGTAGTGTAATGAGTATGACCACAGCCAAAATAGTATACTGATTGTGTTAGCTTACCCCTCATACACACGGGGATAAGCCATATCGTATCAATAGGATACAACTGTACAACCCAATTCGGTCAAATTTATTGCCTATTCACATCACAATATTTTAACTGCTGGAAAACTGTTTATTTCAAATTGTTTAAAAGTGCATAACTCTATTATTATTTCAATTGTTGGATTATCATGAATTGTACTTTGCTCCCTCCTGACTGGAGACCAACATTTTTAGGTGATTGAGTCGTTGAAGATCTGATGCCTGTTCCCGCAGAACCTGGAACCCAAGAAGAGTAGAGGTGGATAGTAATTTATTTTAGTAACCAATGTATCAAGTGTAGTTGTTGTAATTAATAGTTGTTGTATTTCAGAAGTTTTAAATTGAATAAAAGATTTTAAACTCGTTAGAATTTTATCTGCATATGTTTCACTACTGAATACAGCTTACTGCCGCCATCTCAATAACGGTGCAGGCTGGACATGATCCGATTCGACCCAAAAATTTGGGATCGGGTCATGACATATTTTAGTGGTGGCCCACGCAGGTCAGATCTGTGAATTGGTCTAGTCAACTTAGTCTAGACCATCGCGCAGTTCTGTAACTTGATCTAGGGATAGTTGAGATTTTAGGAAAACAGACTTTAGAAACAATTAGAACACTTAGATGATATACACCATGTTACATTATAGGGCCAAAAATTATTTAAATATCTATTTTTTCCTGCTTATAGATTCGTAGGATGCTTTGTTTGTGTTTGTACCTAAACCTTATCTAGATTAGGCTGATTGTACCTTTGAGTGTCCCATGACTTTCGAGATTATTTTCCTACCATAATTTTTAGGTTCTAGTAAACTTTAGGATTCATATTCTTTTTGGAATAAGATTGAATTATTTGGTCTTCTTCTTCTTTATCAAACCTAAATTTCGAATTCTTCACTACTTCTCTACCTTTAATTGAAATCTTGATTCGTTCGCTATGTAGAATTTTGAATTCTCTTAGCAACCCTGATAAATTCTTATCTACCCAATATATATCTACAACCATTATCCAACCTTTTGCCTTGATCTCCTTTCCAATTGACTAACTTTTTCGGAATCAATCCTGAATCAAAATTCTTCTGGGACCATTTAAACCTCAAGGTCAATTATTACCAGAAGAATTAGTTTAGTTCATGATTCTCTTAAAGGGGTTATTTTCAGTTTCAATATTGATTATTATCTCCTGAGTTATTCCAAAGACCGAGAATATTCTCATATGTTGACTACCTCTACCCTACTCTCTCTATACAATTTCTTGATCAAATCAAGATGTCACGACCCGCTAACCCAAATTATTGGGCCGGGCCGAGTCATGTCCAGCCTGTGCTTGAAATAAAACACAGTAAGTTGTTCTAGAAATAACAAGATAAGACTAAATGTGCTAACAGTTCTATAAGTGAATAAAAGTCATAAATGCTCCAAACACAAAAGTCGTCTCATATAGTAAAATGTCCAAAGTACAAGTCTGAAATGTAAAACTGGATACATGTCCAGTTACAAAACACGTAGTCTAATACATGACTACTCTCAAAAGTTTAAAGCAAAAAGACAACTAGGCGAGGTTCCCCGCGGTAACATCCTCGTAAAGCAAAGCCGGGTCCTCGGCAGTATCTCCATAATATGTGTCACAGAGTAACTCCTCCTCAGTAAGGACACCTACAACGTTATCCTGTCAGGACGGGAGCAAGTATTGATTCTAGCAAACTAAATATACGAAGCATGAACAAGAATGTAATAAACTGGAATCATGGCATAGCATGGTTTAATTAGTTATTTTTAGAAATAACCACATGTAGTTTAAAAGTTTAAAACCGTAGCATGTATGTGAATCGGTCAATAGGTGAACAAGATGTACAGCGGTACATATCAAGTTTTTTGGTATACACATACGTGCACGAACGGCATCGGTGTATATCCATACACAAATGCGATATCAGAACATACGGCAAGGTCACATATAGAATGTCACCGAGCGCGATAAGTACATACGGAGAAGGGGGTCATGTTCACGTACAATACTAACAGTTTTCCCTTAACCCGTTATTTAAACATGTGAGAGATACGAGAACAGTAAAAACATGTGGGAGATACTGGGAGTAATATAAGCATGGTCGGTACTGGGAACAGTATAAAACATGTGAATACTCCGAGTAGTATAAAGCATAGTAAAACATGTACTGAGAACCAGTAAGAAACATGTGAAGATATAAGAACTGTCCTAAGCATGGTAGGTACTGAAAGTGATACAACATGTGAAGACATAACTTGCTACCTCAAAGATCAGTATTTTAACAGGGTTAATACATGTTCTAGCATTAAAAGACAGTAAATGAGTTTGTAGATGTACTTGCCTGGGATCCTACTGTCAATATGAATCAAGGCTCGGAGTGAAGCCACAGTCCTAAAGATGAGATAATACAATAGCTAATCAGGGTGAAAAGACATACTATAATGTCTAGGTCAACTAGGGCAAACTAAGACAAACTGGGTCAGAGGTTGACTTATAGTTGATTTGGTCAACTAGTCAACTCCGGTCAATTCTAAGTCCAATGTGGGATGACACTATATCCAAACTAACTTTCTAGGATCTTTACACTAGTGTAGGGGGTGGTCCAATACTACAATAACTCAAAACAACACAAAATATTACAAGTCGTAACTATTCAATAAATAAATCAAATTGTACATTGTGTTCCAACAATTTTTGAGATAGACAAAAAGCTCAATTTTTCATGAAATAAAGTACCAAAATGATCCTTGTTAATTATAGAAATTTATACTATTTTTTCTGGAATTTATAAACCTTTATAAATATTTATTAAAAATCAACAAACATATGTATCCTGAAAATGAGCTATGTTTTCCAATTTTTATAAAATACCAAAAGTACTTATTAAATGCTGGAAAAATTATAATAAATTAGCTAAATTAACATAGTATTTAAATATAATTTTTCTAGATTTTTACAGCACTTAAAACATATATAAAAATTCAAAAACAGCCTACCGGATCATCCGACGGATTACTGCGGATTTTTGACGGATTTTTCGAAGTGTCACAGCAAGTTTTGTGGTGCAAGTTCGGATTTTCCGACGGATTTCCGCGGATTTTCGACGGATTTTCCGAACCGTCACAGAAAGTTGATTTTTGAACTCAAAACTTGTTTCGGCCATAAAAACTTCGTTTTAAATCGAAATTCGGACTTTCAAAAGTCAAAATTGAATAGAATTGAATTTCCTACAACATGGAAGTATTAGTTTTCACAAATCAAAACATTTGATAGATCAAAACCTCAAAATACTCGAAAATCATATCTAGAAACTCAAATCTACGCAATACTGTCGATCAAAACCAAAAGTGCTATATACTAAACATGTTAACAATTTAAAGAAGCATATTATAGGCCAATAAAATTTTAGTTTCTATAGAAAACAAAAATAAAATATGGTCATGTCACTTTTGAGCAAGATGTACTTGCCTAGGTTAAGCTCCAAGCCTAATCTTCTACTCCACCACCAAGAAGGGTACAAAACTGCACTATAGACCTCAAGGCCAAGCTCCTAACAAGCTCCAAGGGAAGAGAAAGGAAGAAGAAATGAAAAGAGAGTGAAGAGAATGAAAAGAAAGAGGAGAGAGAAAGTGAAAGGGTATATATAGAAGGGAGAATTAATCTTAGCCGTCGGATCGTGATCCACGTGAAAGTCTAGGTCAATCATGGCCATTCAAACAAAACCAAATACCCATTGGGTAATAGAGTGCATCTACACTATTTACGAAAATATCTTAAACACTGTTCACGAAAATATCCGAAACACTATTCATGAAAATATCAAAAACCGAAAATATCTAAAGTGTAGAAAATATGTCTGGGCGGTATGCCGTCGGTATACACCGGTACACCGGCGGTATGCTGGCCAAGAAAAAATCTATAAGTTAGTAAAAAATTTAAAGCATTACAAAAATCAAGAAAATATAAAATATACTATAAAATACGTATCCGCATATAAATACTATTGAAAATTATAAAAACTATTTTTTGAAATCTAGGGACTTACAAATCTTTCCTCCTTGAAAAATTTTGTCCTCGAAATTAAAAATCATCCAACAAGTCAGACTATAACACGTAGCTGCTCTGGCTACGATACTCAATCTGCTATCCTTGTAATCATCTCTTCTGTTTCTCTTTACAATCTTTTGGTTTCGGTTCAACTAAGTCCTTCTATCATAAACTACATCATGTATCCTTTAAAATCTTCCATACTAACATGAAACCTTTATGTATACCCTAAACTATAGGTCATTCTTTGGGTATGTTTATAAGCCAAAAATGCTTAATCATCAATCATATTTCCAACCTCAATTGTAAATACTTGATTTCCTTATCACATCCTAAGTATCCATATTCTATCAATCCACAGGTCCTTAGCATCATTTGTCGTCAATCCTTTCCTACAGTTTCTCCTTGAAATTATACGTTCAATTCTTATTCTTGGCGTAGACCCTTCTTCTTTTTACTCGACAAGTCCTCCGAATATAAATCCTCGATTTCAAAACTTCCGATTTATTAATTACCAATTTACATATGTCTTTGCCTCGTTCTTTGTTATTTTAACTGATATCTTTCCGATCTCGTACACAATATTATATCTCATTCTAACTTATTCTATATCATTCCACATATCGATATACCCTATAATCACATGTAATCAGCTATAGATAACCAACCAAAATTCTACAAATGCTAAATCCTCAATTTGTAAATATATGATTCGGATCCTCATTCTGTAGTCACAATAATATACTATCTCATTTCTCCATCTTAGATATCCTATCATCAATTCATACTATCAATACAATCGTTCTTAATGGTTTTCAAGTCTACTACAGTCAGTCACTCATACTTGTCCTATAAGCTTAATCTAACCAATCCCTAGGAAAAGTACTTATCACAAACACACCATACATTTATAGTTATACTACAGGATCAGTCAACAAGGTTTGGCTATTTCGGTCGTCTATTAAGTAGAAGGTAACAAGGCCTAAGACTGGGTCAAGCAATCCATAACAGTGTCCAAACAAGTTAAAGGGTCAAGCAAGACAGGAAAGTTTATCGAAAAATCTTCAAGAATGGTACGAAGACAACGGAATACATAATAAGAATAATTACCCAAGTGGTTAACGAAGAAGAGTTTAGTCAAGTCATAGGAAAGATGGAACACAAAAATAATTATGTCCAAAAGATAACGCGAAAGCAATCCTATTGGAGAGTCCTAGAGAACCTGTAATCCTAGTTGTAGATGTAGATAGGACAGAGTTAATCAAGACAGAGAAGAATGATAATAAGGATTTATTCCTGCTCATTCGGTTATAATAAAGTAAACCAAGTTAAGATACGATCTGATAACCATACACGTCTTCCTGAAATCATGTTGCCAGAATTTTTGCCACACCAGTAAGCTTAAATGCAACAAACGATAGAGTCAAAACTAAGGTATACATCTTCTAATCATGTTATCTAGATTCCTCGCCACGCCAACCGGTATGGCTGCGAGAAAATCTAAATTCTATGAATAGGATAGTATATCCAAAATCAGGTTCTATGTTTTTGTCATACTAGCTAATATGGCTGCGATAAATTCTAAACTCCATAACTAAAGCAGACGTTTACCTTATCAGGATATATCATAATTCAATCCACAAAATTTATCACGATGCAAGATCAAAGTCAATAACAAAAATCAGGAATTTAAATTCAACAACGAATTTAGAGGAGTACAAATAAAACAGGTAAAAACATATTTCGAGATAAGATTAGAGTAAGATCCTTAGGGGTCAACCCAAGGGTACTATCCTGGTCAAAATTGTAACTCACTGAATTCAAGCAAGAGACTAAATACAGTTAATGGTCCTATGCTATGACGAGTTCTCCTATGTTGCAATCCTAGATATCCTCTAGGTGTTCTAAATGTTTATTCCTAGTGTTAACAAGTTATCCTAGATCCTAATTGCAGGCATGTTTGGTACAATAACGTAACCAAATAACTTAAGTCTGGACCTGCATGGGCCGCCAAAAAAATATGTCACGACCCGCTACCCAAATTGTTGGACCGGGCCGAGTCATGTCCAGCCTGTGCTTGAGATAAAACACAGTAAGTTGTTCTAGAAATAACAAGATAAGACTAAATGTGCTAATAGTTCTATAAGTGAATAAAAGTCATAAATGCTCCAAACACAAAAGTCGTCTCATATAGTAAAATGTCCAAAGTACAAGTCTGAAATATAAAACTGGATACATGTCCAGTTACAAAACACGTAGTCTAATACATGACTACTCTCAAAAGTCTAAAGCAAAAAGACAACTAGGCGAGGTTCTCTGCAGGAACATCCTCGTAAAGCAAAGCCGGGTCCTCGGCAGTATCTCCATAATATGTGTCGTAGAGTAACTCCTCCTCAGTAAGGACACCTACAACGTTATCCTGTCAGGACGGGAGCAAGTACTGATTCTAGCAAACTAAATATACGAAGCATGAACAAGAATGTAATAAACTGGAATCATGGCATATCATGGTTTAATTGGTTATTTTTAGAAATAATCACATGTAGTTTAAAAGTTTAAAACCGTAGCATGTACGTGAATCGGTCAATAGGTGAACAGGATGTACAGCGGTACATATCAAGTTTTCTGGTATGCACATACGTGCACGAACGGCATCGGTGTATATCCATACACAAACGCAATATCAGAACATACGGCAAGGTCACATATAGAATGTCACCGAGCGCGGTAAGTACATACGGAGAAGGGGGTCATGTTCACGTACAATACTAACAGTTTTCCCTTAATCCGTTATTTAAACATGTGAGAGATACGAGAACAGTAAAAATATATGGGAGATACTGGGAGTAATATAAGCATGGTCGGTACTGGGAACAGTATGAAACATGTGAATACTCCGAGTAGTATAAAGCATAGTAAAACATATACTGAGAACCAGTAAGAAATATGTGAAGATATAAGAACTGTCCTAAACATGGTAGGTACTGAAAGTGATACAACATGTGAAGACATAACTTGCTACCTCAAAGATCAGTATTTTAACAGAGTTAATACATGTTCTAGCATTAAAAGACAGTAAATGAGTTTGTAGATGTACTTGCCTGGGATCCTGCTGTCAATATGAATCAAGGCTCGGAGTGAAGCCACAGTCTTAAAGATGAGATAATACAATAGCTAATCAGGGTAAAAAGACATACTATAATGTCTAGGTCAACTAGGGCAAACTAAGACAAACTGGGTCAGAGGTTAACTTATAGTTGACTTTGGTCAACTGGTCAACTTCGATCAATTCTAAGTCCAATATGGGGCGACACTATATCCAAACTAACTTTTTAGGGTCTTTACACGAGTGTAGGAGGTGGTCCAATACTACAATAACTCAAAACAACACAAAACATTGCAAGTCGTAACTATTCAATAAATAAATCAAACTGTACATTGTGTTCCAATAATTTTTTAGATAGACAAAAAGCTCAATTTTTCATGAAATAATGTACCAAAATGATCCTTGTTAATTATAGAAATTTATACTATTTTTTCTGGAATTTATAAACCTTTATAAATATTTATTAAAAATCAACAAACATATGTATCCTAAAAATGAGCTCTATTTTCCTATTTTTATAAAATACCAAAAGTACTTATTAAATATTGGAAAAATTATAATAAATTAGCTAAATTAACATAGTATTTAAATATAATTTTTCTCAGATTTTTACAGCACTTAAAACATATATAAAAATTCAAAAACAGCCTACCGGATCATCCGACGGATTACTGCGGATTTTCGACGGATTTTCCGAATTGTCACAGCAAGTTTTGTGGTGCAAGTTCAGATTTTCCGACGGATTTTCGTGGATTTCCGACGGATTTTCCGAACCGTCACAGAAAGTTGATTTTTGAACTCAAAACTTGTTTCGGCCATAAAAACTTCGTTTTAAATCGAAATTCGGACTTTCAAAAGTCAAAATTGAATAGAATTGAATTTCCTACAACATGGAAGTATTAGTTTTCACAAATCAAAACATTTGATAGATCAAAACCTCAAAATACTCGAAAATCATATCTAGAAACTCAGATCTATGCAATATTGTCGATCAAAACCAAAAGTGCTATATACTAAACATGTTAACAATTTAAAGAAGCATATTATAGGCCAATAAAATTTTAGTTTCTATGGAAAACAAAAATAAAATATGGTCATGTTACTTTTGAGCAAGATGTACTTGCGTAGGTTAAGCTCCAAGCCTAATCTTCTACTCCACCACCAAGAGGGGTACGAAACCACACTCTAGACCTCAAGGCCAAGCTCCTAACAAGCTCCAAGGGAAAAGAAAGGAAAAAGAAATTAAAAGAGAGTGAAGAGAATGAAAAGGGAGAGGAAAGAGAAAGTGAAAGGGTATATATAGAAGAAAGAATTAATCTTAGCCGTCGGATCATGATCCACGTGAAAGTCTAGGTCAATCATGGCCATTCAAACAAAATCAAATACCCATTGGGTAATAGGGTGCATCTACACTATTTACGAAAATATCTTAAATACTATTCACGAAAATATCTGAAACACTATTCATGAAAATATCAGAAATCGAAAATATCTAAAGTGTAGAAAATATGTCTGGGCGGTATGCCGTCGGTATACACCGGTACACCGGCGGTATGCTGGCCAAGAAAAAATCTATAAGTTAGGAAAAAATTTAAAGCATTACGAAAATCAAGAAAATACGAAATACACTATAAAATACGTATCCGTATATAAATACTATTGAAAATTATAAAAACTATTTTTTGAAATCTAGGGGCTTACACAAGGCCCAGAAAGCTTCTATAATCATGAAGCAGGAACGGTCAGAAAATTGATCACATTTTTGAAATCCATTCTATTGTTAAATTTCTTTATGTCAAGGAGATTTTTAGCTGTCCCAAAGCTATTTAATTTCTTGGCGTTACTAGACAATTTTA
Source organism: Iris pallida (assembly GCA_029216955.1). Taxonomy (NCBI): domain Eukaryota; kingdom Viridiplantae; phylum Streptophyta; class Magnoliopsida; order Asparagales; family Iridaceae; genus Iris; species Iris pallida. Next base: position 43,623 of record JANAVB010028802.1, read on the forward strand.
ATTTGATTTCCTTGAATCAATGAGACTTACCTTCTCTCAAATTTTTAACTTTCCTTAGTTACGAAATTATTCTTCTCAAAATATTTTTGTATTCCCTAAGTGATTTGTCGGAAATATTATCATTAGTTTTTCTTACTTAATCTGAAGCGGTGATGCTTCTATCTCATCTATTGTTTGACTCAATTATTCGTTTCATCTTTGAAATCGGAGAATAGATATTCCTCTTGATTTTAGCCCCAGTCTCTTGAATTTCAAACACATATTTGATAAATCCCTTGATCTTAGAAGAACAGTTATCTACATTTTCTATCCTGTTTAGAACTTTAAACTCGTTTGAATTTTGAAATTCCTCTAAAATTCACATAGACAGAGCTGAAGAAATATTTAGCAACCTAACATGACTCCGCATATTTACGTGATAGTCATTTATCTGAATTATGGAAAACTGCAAGTTTACTGCAGCCAGTTGTGCACTGGCGAGACATAAACTCTAAGTTGAAATAATGACAGGTAATCGTTAGGTTTCCAAATATTATTGAGACTTTGTTCTATGTTTGCTTAGCCATGAAATTGATAAAGTTGGAAGATTACTCGGTAAACTAAATTATTCAAGTTATGGAGTCAAAAATTTATTGTAGTCAGGTGCACACGGGCAAGGCATGAATTTGAAACAAAGTGACTTGAAAATAGTGGTTTTCGAATATTAATAAGATTATATTCATATCATGATTATCTCCAATCATTCTGAGGATTGTATTCTAGCATTTGCTCCCACTTCCAGAAATATTCTATCGGATTATTGTCATGGCTATTTTAATCACCCTCACCATCTTAAAAATCGTACAACTTGTTGATTCTTTCCGAGTCACAAACTCCTATACCTTATACCAGTTTGAATTGAAAATTGTCCCTCATTTCGGAAAATTATATTATCTTTTGTTTCTTAAATAAATTGATGTCGTACTTTATGATCTTTCTATTTTATTTGATCTCATTTTTAAAAACTTTAAACTCGTTATGATTATTTAAATTATACCTCGATGTTTACTCATAATTTGATCATAACAAAATATTCTAAACTCTATCTAGAAGATTCTAAACATGTTTACTTTTATCTTTATATTTAGCAATCATGTCTCGAATCTGATTATGCCTGATGAATTAAATTGGAATGATCTATTGAAGGAACTTATGGAGTACATGAATTATGAGATAAATATGAAACACGCGTGATTGAACTTAAACCTAGGAAGGGATGAATTAATGATGTGAATGTTAAGCAAATAGATAGTGTGGATTAGAGGTAGTATGGAAATGCACTATAGGAAGATGCATGATGAATCAGGAAAGGAACAATCGAAACAAGAAACTATGGAGTTAAGATGTAACTAATTAAGGTTGTAAAATGTATGAATTGAAGGACGCAAAAGATTACAAATCAGAAACCATAGATAAGTTATAAATAATACAAGGTGGGAAGATTTTAATAAGATTTTTTCTTTACAGAGAAATGTTTGGTCAAATGATACGATAAAGATCAAGATGAAGGATTCGAGCTTAAGCATGATAATTAAATTTTGTTGAGATTTTGGGATCAAATATGAAAAATGAGTATTAGAATCAAGATATACACTTGTTGATGAAAATGGACATCTAAATAAATTACAGAGTGATCACGTATGAGTAAGGAATGATAAATTTTTCTAATCATGACAAATTGGAGATAGAAGTATGATGTTGGATTCTAAAATATGATATTGGGTTACCGAGGCTTGATACTGAAGTATTAAGACAACGAAGTGTACAAAATCATAGAGTTAAATTTTGTATATATTAGCAAGCTGAAGAAAGTATATATATTGGAGAAAATATTCTATGTGTTTAGTATGAAAAATGTGGAAGACCAAATTTTTAAGATCATGACGGTAATTGACAATTCAGGAATGAAAATAGAAATTCATAATTATGTTAGTGACTATGTTTCTAAGGAGGAAGAAAATTATTTTGGAATAGTGGATACAATTGATTGACATATTGCACTAGATTGATCTGCTATAAGATAGTAGTCCAGTTAGGCATGAGGCTACTGAGGAAGAATACTTAGACTGGTTGAGACATGATTGCATGATTGTACCCCTAACCCTATCCTTTAATTTCGAGGACAAAATTTCGAAGGAGGGAAGGTTGTGAAACCCGTAAATTTTAGACTTTTAGATTAAATAATTCTGGTGTTGTTATTATTATTATTAAAAATTGGTCAATTTGAGAAAATCATATTTTAAAATAATTATCCTGGATTTTGTTTGTCCGACCCGAGACCCGAACCCATTTCCGAGTCCGAACCCATTTTTGGATCATTTCTATTAAATATAAATTTTATACTATGTTTTTAAAAAGATTTTCAAGAAGAAGAAAAAAAAAAAGATATTATTAAAGAAAGCTTTATTTTCTTTAACTCTTTTATTAAATCTCTTACTCTCTCTCTCTCTCTCTCACCATACATTTTTTTCTCTTTATTTCCTTTCCCTTCCGCGTGTAACTGGCCAAAGCCCCCTCCGTTCCCGAACGGCCAAAGCCGTCGACCCATCGTCTTCCCGTAACTCCGGCGAACCCCTTCCTCTCCCGTAACCTCTCTTCTCCTCTCCTATATAAACCCCCTTCCTCTCCTTCCATCACTCACCACCACCTCCATCCTCAAACTCGTGCCCTAATTCCCAAATCTGGCGACCCCGACCTGAGCTCCGTTGGCCGCAGCCACTGCCCAGGCCGGATCCTTTCGAGCGGCGACCTCGCCGCCGCCTCCTCGGTCCCCGCGACCCCTCTCGTCGACCCTCTTCCGTCGTACGCCGCTTCCCGGCCGCGCCCAGCTGCCCCTCGGCGACCCGCTGTTCGGACCCGACCTCGCTGCCTCCTCGCGCTCACCCTGTTTCCGATCCAGCACCTCCCCGTGTCCGGCTTGCTGTTTCGATCCACTGTCCGCGGTTTTTTGTGAACCGATCCCGACAGTTTTGCGGCTTTCTGGCGCTGTCCCCTCCGGGCCAGAGCTTCCCGAGTTCCGCGACCCTTCCCTGGCGCTTTCCCGAGTTCCCGAGTTTCCTCGAGCCGCAGCCGCGAGCCCTGCTGCTGTTCCCCGTGCTGTCTTTCGTGGCGCATGTTGTTCTGTGGCCGTCCCTGTTCCCGTACTTTTTTGAGTTTCTGTTTGTGCATATTTTCTGACTTTCCCGAGTCCGCAGGAATTTGGCTTTTCTTCCAATATTTCATCTGAGAGCTCTAGCTTAGCATTTGAGGTATATCTCATGTCCCCGTGTCCCTCCAGTTAAAATAGTCGATGATTCGGTCCCAATTTTCGTCATGGAAGTTTGGTTGGAATTGTTGCATTGAAGGTTCTCGAGTTCACTTTGGGTTGTTCTGAGATTTTTGGAGTAATTCAGATTTTTCGAACTCTGTTAGTTTGGACTCGTGACCAAGCTAATACTAGCTTGGGTTGAGATATCAGTTCTGTGGATTTTTCTTAAATTATTAAGTCCTGTAGGTATGTTGGTGTTGTGGCTTTGATTTCGGGTTTTGGATTTGATATTCATTTTCGGGTTGGATATTCATTTTTGGTGGGATATTGGGTTTCCCTAGTATAGGACTTGTGTTTGGTGTTTGTGGCATATTTTTCCAGTTTTGGGTTATCCTAAAAATAGAGGGAATGCTGCCGAAATTTTTATAAAGTTATATAAATGGATTTCAAATCGGTTTTCGAAAATATTTATAATTGGATTTTTGGGCGACGACCGTATCGTCCATGGGCCCTAGCGAAATGCAAACGAAACCGAATTTTATCGGACATTAAGGCATTAGCTATTTTGACGATGGACCAGTATCTGAGACTCATTCAATTTAAATTTAAATTATTATTTTATTTTGTAATTCAATTGTAGGATAATTTTTAGAGACTAACAAAAGTTTTCTTCTTATTTAAATTCATATAAAATAGTCTATAAAGGACATAAGCCTAGTTTTATTATTTTCTGTGGTTTTGTAATAAGTTAGTAAAATTTTATTCTTTTCTGGTTTGTGGTTGACTAAACACGTAAAATTATAAAATAATTATTTTATAGAAAATCAATATTGTTTTCTTACATTAAATAAATTAGGAAAAAAATTACAAGTTATTATTTAAACAAGTTTCACGTTTTTCTCATTTAAAGAAAAATTAGTTTTATATATAAATTATAAAATACCAAGTTTTGCCAATAAATCGATAAATACAAAGTTTTTTGAAATTAAATATAAAATGATCTTTCCATCATAATTAAATATAACGCATTAGATAATCGAGTTTTGTTTGTGTTAGTATAATAAAGATTAAAAATTGACTAGGACAAATTTAGAGATTGTAACTAGTACATCTAGCATGGTAATTTGGAAATCTAAGGCAGAATTCTCAATTGTAGGGTTTCGAGGACTATACTAGCATCATCCCGGAACCAACATCGAATCCAGTCATAAACAAAGGCAAGTACAATTTGTGGTAGTTTACAATTATTTAGTAATCGTTTTATTGCAAGTTTAAACAACGATGCAACACAGAACTCTCTCTGAGAGCATTGACTGATTGACTGTTGGGTACTGGGGGAGTAGTGTAATGAGTATTACCACAGCCAATAATATACTGACTGTGTTAGCTTACCCCTCATACACACGGGGATAGGCCATATCGTATCAATAGGATACAACTGTACAACCCGCGGTCATATTCATTGCCTATTCACATCACATATTTTAACTGCTGGAAAACTGTTTATTTCAAATTGTTTAAAAGTGCATAACTCTATTATTATTTCAATTGTTGGATTATCATGAATTGTAATTTGCTCTCTCCTGACTGGAGACCAACATTTTTAGGTGATTGAGTCGTTGAAGATCTGATGCATGTTCCCGCAGAACCTGGAACCCAAGAATAGTAGAGTTGGATAGTAATTTATTTTAGTAACCAATGTATCAAGTGTAGTTGTTGTAATTAATAGTTGTTGTATTTCAGAAGTTTTAAATTGAATAAAAGATTTTAAACTCATTAGAATTTTATCTGTATATGTTTCACTACTGAATACAGCTTACTGCCGCCGTCTCAACAACGGTGCAGGCTGGGCATGATCCGATTCGACCCAACAATTTAGGATCGGGTCGTGACAACGAGTGTCGATGAAGGGTTGATTCTTTACTCCGTTGATGATCTGACGACGATCTTGAACTCTCTGAATGTCTGGGCCACTGTCTTTGAGTGTATGTTGATCCGGGGTGCTTGAATAAAGGAATGATCCCTTTATGTATAAGTGGTGGAATGATCCATTCATGCGCGTATATGCGATACGCACATGAAAATTTTGTATGTAGGAATGCTATGTGCATAACTTTGTTGGGCGCAGAGGCGCTACGCCAGGGAAGCTTGAAATGAATCTGGTGTAACTGCACTATTGGGCTGCAGATGAGCTGACACATGGAAGTTGTTGAGATTCATTTGTTGCTGAGATCTTGGGTGATTTGGCACCCATTCATGAGAATAACTGAGTCAATGACATATGGTGCGGTACATAACTCAAAGATTTTGATCTGTTTGAAGGATAATAGATTTGATGTGCTTAGGGTATCCGGTGCATGAAGAGACTTGGTGCATGGCTTCTGAGCGCATGCAAATTTAGGCGTATGTCTTTAGGACGCATGCAAGGGATTAGTTGGCCACGTGGCAGAACACAGCTGTAACCGACAAAACAAGTAATAATTGTGCTGACGTCGGTGCCTCTTCATTTTTTATTGAAATTGTCGACTATTCAATCTTTGAAACGCGTGCTGCTGACATCTGACTTAGAATTAAATGCTATCATGGACGAAGAGCTTGTGGGGCATCATTTATGGGTCGCATGTACGACGGAGTGCATCAATTGTGGAGCATATATACCACGGAGTGCATTAGTTATGGGGCGCATCAATTTCGGTCAACCTCATTGAGCGCTTTGAGGATCGAATTTAATAACTTTGACTCTGTTGAAATTGAGATGGTAGATTCATTGCCATTAATGCTAGGTTTATCGCATTAATTTTGAGGCGACTGCCACTTGGTGCATGGGTTTTGACCATACTTTGCCTATAAATAGAAGTGTTTTATAAATAAGAGAGTTTGTTTGTTCTCATTTCACACGACTTCCCGTCGAGAATGAGCTCAACCGATCCTCCTCCTTGGCGAGTTTGTATGTTGTGGGTTATGGATCTTCTCGTTCAAAGAAGCTTCGATTTTGACGACGAACTCCATCAGAGAACTAAGACGTGCCGAGTTAGCTATAGACGGAGCAGTTCGTGCTCGTATTCTTTACTGGTAGTGTTCCTCTTCGAAACAACATCAAGTGCCAAAATATGAGTATTGGGTTTGGATTAATTGCCAACCCACATTCTGCTCAGTAACTGCTTCGGGTAGGGATGCGCCTGCGTTGAGACGAGAAATTGATGCGTCCATGACGAGGAAGTGATTCGCTCGTAACGAAAAAGAGATGCGCCTGTGCTGAGACGTCAAAGTGATGCACATATTCGTAGAGTTTATAATAGGCTGTAATAGATTTTCCATGTAATAAAAAAGTCATATGTCACAACCCAACTCTAATATACTGGGTCCAATCGGATCATGCCCAGCCTGCACCGTTGGGAGACGCAGCAGTGCTGTATCAAGCAGTAGTAACACAAGCAGATAATTCTAAATATGAGAATAAAAAACATTTATTTGAACTTTAGAATTAAAGCTAAATGTCTAGATGAAACAAACACACAGTCAAGTAAAACATTTAGTTAATACAACTGTTCTTTATTACAACTCGAAAATATGAAAGCTAAGCAACGGGCACAACTAGAAATCCTCGTCTCCCTGGTCAGGTTCGGCTACCTCTTCAGAACTCGGATCGGGTCCGTAGTAGGAACTAAAGGCGAGCTCCTCGTCTTCACAATCAGTGTCACTACCACTTTTCTAGGACAAGGTATTTTGTCATTTCATAATTTGAGTATTTTTTTATGATGGTTGTATTTATTAGTAGTCTAACTATCCATTAGTCATGACAGGCCCTATTTAGATTGTCTTGACCAATTAGTTTGATTAGTTAGACTCTAGTCATGACCAAGTTGTATACAAGCCTTAATTAGATCCAAACCACTTAGCCCACTTAAGGACCTACCTAATACTAAGTGTAATAGAGATTAGGGCTTGACTAGTGCCTATTTAACCCCATTTTTCCCCCAAATGGCAGCCACCATTTATTTAGGGTTTCTACCCATTTCTCCATTCAATACTCTCCCAAATTGTCTCATCTTTCCTCCATTTGTGGGAGAGCTCAGGAGGCTTGGTGAAGGCCCTAGCAAGGTTTTGGGAGCTCCTTCTCCATCCATCTTCTCTAAATTCGTGGAGCTTGGTGTAGGCTACATTCTACATATCTATAACCCTCTAAAGTTCCATTTCTATGGTTAAAATTTGTAAAAACCCCTAAATTTCTACTATATTTTAGTACTGATTTTTTTTTATTTATACGTCGCAAAGTCGTATTGTACGTCGCACGGGAATTTATGTTTTCGTATTTACTCGTCGAGTGCGAATATGGGCGAGGTTCATATTTTTAGAAAAAAATAGTTTTGATTTCAATCGGTGATGGTTTCAAAATAATATGTATAATAAATATTTTTATTAAAAAGTTGTGAAAAGTATCTATCGAGATTGGCAAAATTATTATTTTTAATTATTTATAAAATACTACCTTATTTTAATAGTGGTAAATTAGAAAACTAGAATATGCTACCCGTGTAAGGCACATAAAAAATTATTTCATGTATGTTTTCATATTTTATTTTTATTATTTAATAAATTATTTAGCAATAAGATATTTTAAATATTTAAATATTTATGGTTATTTTCGAAATTAATTATTATTAAAATATTAGTGTTCATAAAAATATTTTTTAATTTTGTTTGATTGATATTTAGATAAATTATTATGATTTAAAATATGGATGTATTTTATGGATTCTATTTTAATATAAAGATTTACCTAGATTTAAATTGATTCGGAATTTGATTGAAATTGCTTTAAAACTATTTAAATTAATATAGTATTTATCAATTGGGGTTTTAAATCAATTCTAATCCTTATCCAACTGGGAATTTCCACATCCTATAAATAGGCAGGTACTCATCCATAAATTCTTTACATCTACCAAATTTCCACTAGATGATGTGCATCGTGTCCGTGTCCATCCATTTTCCCTTCCACTATTTTTGTACATATACAAATTCTTCTTCGTATCCACATTTCGGACACCATTCCCCTCGTGTCACGTAGGACACATAATCAACATATTTTCTGTCATATCCGACAAGCTCGAACACGATGATACAATCCTAACCCTGTCCCTCAAACCTACTACTCCCAGCCCCGCCATCACCGCTACCAGCACCCTCCGACTTGTCCAGCGCCTCTCCGCCATGGCCACAACAACACCGCCGCCAACGCCACCACCGTGGCCTAGTAATCATTCCGACAACCGCGACCAGCCACTCCACCCCTACGAACCAGCCCGCCGACCTCGTCACCATCGATTTCACCACCACCACCTGCGACACCGCACCGCCGTTCCTCTCGGCCAGCAACCCCAACCCTCTCTGGCACCATCGTCGTACAGCCCTCTCCACCGTCATCAATAAACCCCAACCAAAACCCCAAATTGCCACCACCACCTCAACACAACCACCGTCCCCTGCCCACACCATCGCCGGCAGCCGCCCAACCCGACAATGGCGAGACCACGACAAAACGCCACCCAGAGAAAGAAAAAAATATAAAACTTCGACCTGGCTTTGCCGGTCATCGCTACCCGTGCGCCTCCACAAGCCCGCGTTTTCTCCGCCCTCGCCAAATCCAGTCTGTGTCTGAATTGTCGACGACTGTCATGACCCGCACCCCAGAGTAAGGGCACGAGAAGTGGGTACGTCCAGCCTACGCCGCAGTGTCGGCGGTAGAACGCTGTCCTAGGTCAATCATCTAATAATATAAAGTACCTGTACAGTTTATACTCTCCGAATGGAGGTGACAAACAGAAAACAATCTCAATCATATCTAGGCTGAAGAATGAAAGATAGATAGATAGACAGTAAGTCAAAGAGAACAGTAGAATAGATGAAATAAGTCCAAGTGTCTAGGATAACATAACATCAGAATGTCAACTCATAATACAATAAGTCTAAGAGTCTATATATCTCAACATCTCAAAATACAACTCAGATGTGAGACAAAATGATAATACAGAAAAGACTGTGTAGCTAAACTAGCCTAGACTACAGGGACAACATCCTCAGCTGTAGGTGGATCCTGCTGAGGGTCCACAACATAAGTATCATCTAGTCCTGCTCCATTATAGGTAGACACCAGGGCCTCATCCTCATCCTCTGTAATATTTTTAACAGGTCCAGTCAGGACAGGAACGAGCACAATACATCTCACGCAGTGCATAGTATGATAGGAAATATAAATCATGCAATAGAGTAAAATACAGGAACTGCTGAAAGAAGATACATGTAGTAAAAGAGAACTGTAATGAAATATCTACTATAATAGAGAACTAGCAGTGACTAGTGAGTCAGAGTAAAATATAGACATGTGAATGGCATAGGAGATTCATGACTACAGCTAAGAGTGATTCATGACTATAGCTACTGGGGTAATATCCACATGACTATTTCCACTCCCCCATCCCCAATCAATACACAAGGATCCGTTCAAGTTATGTTAAGATTCGTGATAAGCCCATAAATGGGAGATTCATGAGAGGCTCTGTGAACATGAGAGTACATGAGTCACAAGCGATTCGTGAATCTATGAAAGCATAGAGATACATGATGATTCGTGAAACGCACAAACATGCTGTATCTGATGCTCCCGAGGGGGATAACATCTCATGAAAAGATCCATATAGTACCAATCCGTGATAACAATCGTGTCAGCATCAAGTAAAGTAATCTAGAGCAAGAATATAAATCTTTACAAATATAAACGGTCAGAGATTGTACTCGCCTGATAACTGAATGTCTGAAGAGGATATACTGCCTGAGGAGAGATGTATGGCTCCTAATCAGAGCAATACAAGTCACAATGTATCCACAATGATAAAAATAAAGTATACAACATGCATACATGATTCTAGGTCAATATGGTCAAAAGTCAACTCTTGGTCAACTCTAATAGTCAAACTAGGTCAAACAAGTCAAGATTAGTCAAATCTAGGTTAAAGTCAACTCTTGGTCAACATTCTAATCAAACTAGTCAAATACTAGTCAACATGATCAATCTGGGTCAAGTCTAGGTCAAACTTAGACCAACTAAGGTATTGGTCAAACAAAGACTAGTCAGTAAGGTAATTAGGTCAAACAAAGACTAGTCAATGAGGTAATTAGGTCAAACATGGTCAGACTAGTTAAACTAGTCATTTTTGGTTAGACCTAGTCAATTCTTGGTTAATTAGGTCAAGGTTTGACCTATAGTTGACTTTGGTCAACCCTTAGTCAACAAGGGTCAACTAGTTAGGATTTTGGTCATTAGGTCAATTAGGGTTAGCCTCTATGCCATAGGCTAGTAGCTTAGGCCATAGGCTAGATAACTCATAGGTTTCTATATAACCTATACTTAGAAGGTCATTTATATTATACATATCTATATATATATAGATATACAAGTCTACCTACTACATATACCTATCAATATATGTACCCTCTATACATAATACCAAAACCCATATATATATATAATGACACTAATACAATATATATATATAATACCCAATATATATATATATAGTACCCACATATACATAATATATACATATATAGATAGCTTATATATACATATATAAAGTCCATATATATATATAATATATAATATATATATATATATTATATATATATATATATATAATATATAACCCATATATGTACCCTTAACTATAATACCAATATATATACTATATACAATATAACATATATTATATATATATATATATATATATATATATATATATATTTATATATAATATATATAGGGAATTAGAGAGAGAGATGAGATAACAGTGAGAGAGAGGTGAAAGAGAGAAAGAGAGAGAGAGAGACTGAACAGTGAAGGGGGGAGTGAATAGGCTGGACAGTGAATGGGAGGGGGGATTTCCAGTTTCTGGAAACTGAAGACAGTCCCCAAACACACACACAGTCACATTATACATATATATATATATACACAACTACCATATACACAACTAAACATCCCCAAAACTCACTTACATACTCACATACATATATACTACATATATACACTGAAATACACATATACATGCTATATCATAATCAAAATAGATTTGAAATTCATTTTTACAAAACTGGAAATTAACCCAAAACTGGAAATATTGCACTATGCACTCGACAAGTAGGTAAACCAAGTTTCTCATACAAAATCGAGCTATGGCTCGAATCCCAAGGTTGGTAACTGAGTCCCACAGTGTCCTCTAGTGTCTAGGGGACCTGACACTACACCACGACACGACACAACGTGTCTAAACACTCAAAACCCAAATCGGGTAAATTTGGATACGCAACGCGTGCACAGCGTCGTGTACGCGTGCAACTCACCCTAGGACACACCACGAGACATGACACGTCTCATGGTCGTGCACGAGACCCGTATCAGTCGAGGAAACTCAACTGATACGCGCGGTTTGGACCGCGTCGTGCAGAGATGCACACGTCTCGTGGACATGACACGAGCCACGTGGGGCTTCGTGGTCATGCCCACGTGTAGCCCACGTGTTGGGCTACACACTCGTGTCACCACGAGGTGTCCTCGACTCGTGTCCATGCGATACGAAGGCCGTGTCCAAGTCGGATTTCGACTGAAACCGCGCGTGTATGGCCAGTACGGCCCCGATTTCGTGTCCGATATAAAATAATACGTCGTGAAACTTTGGGGGCATGTTCGCAGACATTGCCCCCTCGTGTCCACCAATTTTGGTGTGTCAAAGTGCCCTGTGCAGTGCGCATGAAGGGTGTGGTAGCAGGGCACGCACGCGAGCCTCGTGCAGTGAGTTCGTGTCCGTTTTGGACACGGACACGACTCGGAAATGTGTCCAGTAAGTTAGGGTTGTGTCCTACTTGTCTAGGGCTACCAGAAAATGTATTTTGTTTTACATTTTAACAAAAACAATTCCTTTGTGGCATTTCATCAACCAAGGGTTTCTAGCTTAGGATACGTATCCGATACGGACACCAAACCAATCCTATTTTTCACCAAACTTGACCTACAGTTCCCTGGTACCTAGATGCATGCAAATACGAAGAGAAAACACAATATTAACATGGTTTGAGGGTATTTACCTATTTGTGTGAAAACTCAAGAAACACCAAGTAGGGGGGGTCCTCTTCTCTTGGTGATGCCCAAAGCCCCTCAAATCCTCGATAGCAGGCCCTAACTAGTATCCCTAGTGTAGGGGAGTCCAATGCAAGAAACTAGAGGTGATTTAGATCAAAATTGATCAAGTTATGTAGGTTTAAAGGAATAGGATTTTTGTAGGATTAAAAATTCATGTAAATTTGTTCATGAATGATGCAATGGGATTATATAGGATGGAGTGGCTGCTAGGGGGGTGCCCTTGGCCGGCCATGGCAAGGGGGGGTCCTTGCCCTTTCCTTCATGGTTAAGGCAAGACTTTTGTGTAAAGGTTGAGATATTTTGAATGGTTTAAGCAAAATATCAATAAAGGCAATCTAGATATTTTCTATACTTTAACCAATGCAATATCTATCCCCTTAGCATTCTAGGTTAGTAACTAATCTCTAGATTAGGCTAAACTTGGTTAGGGACTCTCATGACACTAATTAATAATTAAATAATAATAAAAACACATAAATCCAAATAATTTCTAATAAATCCTAGAAAATTACCAAAATACCCTTTAGGCTAAAAAGCCCTAATTTGATGTTCTAAACCTATGGCTAGGCTCACATGATCATGGTTAGTCTCTAGGTTATGAAATCTCTAGGGTTTACACTAGGGTTATAATAGTAAGTCACATAGTCATAAGTCATGACTTAGAAAATGGCTTTAACTAACTAAAAATCACCAAAAATCATATCATGACTATAATACCATTAATAAATAATAAAAATAATAATTTTTCAAAAATACCCCAATTTCAGAAAACTGGGTGTTACAACGACAGAACTGGCCGCCTGCCGCACCAGCTCGCCGCACCGCCGTCGCACCTCCGTACTCAGACGATCGGCGGCGGAGAAACCTCGCCCACTCCAGCGCTGAGTGCCGCCCACCCCTTCCGATTTGTGCCGCTGGCGTCATGTCGACCCCAGCCGGCGAGTCTCCCGATCCCGTCGCTTCTTCTCCCTCAAAACCCCCTTTCTCCGCCTCCGCGAACTCCGCCTCGCCGCGCGCGCGCATCCCAACCTCACCCCGTCCGGCGCCTCCCGTCGTGCCGTAGCCAGAACCCCTCTTCCTCTGCCGCTTCCCGATCTTTGCCGCCCGAGCCCATCTCTCCCGTTCTCTCCGCGCTACCACCAAACCCCCTCCTCCGCAGTTTCGCGCGCCCGCCGGAGCGCCGCGCCGCCGCTCCTCCGTCTTCCTCTGATCTCTCTCTCTCTGTGCCTTTTGCCCTCTCCTTTCTTCCCCTTTCTTTTTTTTGGTTTCTTTCTAATTCTCTCGCAAGAGAGAGGAGCAGTATGCTCATTTGTTTTGTTTTTAAATTTTTTTTCTCTCTTTTGTTGGATTACTTTAGCATTTTGTTTTATTGTGTAGGGGAATACTGTTGATATATTATTATTATTATTATCAATATTTATTATTATTATTACTATTACTATTATTATTAATAATTATTATTACTCTTAGGATTACTCAGTCTGTGAATGCACTTGTATGTGTTTTACATACTAGGATTTATTGGTAGTATTAACTTTGTATTATTTATAATGCATATTATTAGTGTTATTAAATATATGTGTTGAGAAAGCAGTAATAAATTTTGTTGTTATTATTGCATATTTTAAATATAATACGTATATATCTATAGTGTATCTAGTTATTTCCAAATAAAAAGGGTTTTACCCAAATATTTTTATTTTGAAAAAAGTTATATTTTTGACCAATACAATTTTCTAGATTTTCAAAATAATCATCAAAAAAATTTGATTAAATATATAGTTCCTACTACTAAACTTTATTTTGATAAATTTAGGGTTTCAGCCTAAAAACTATTTTGATTTCAAGTATATATTTAACTAAAATATTTTGGTAACAAAATATAGTTTTTAAGGTTATAAATAATTTTTTCTAAATTCGTATTATTTGATCAAATTCCTTCGATTAACTTCCAGTCATGACCAATCCCGACATTCCTATTTCCTCTCCAATTTCGCACTCCATTATGTCAACCCTAACTAAGTTGGCCATCCTAGACTCGATGGAACTGTCCGTGCCACCACCCGAGGCTCTCTTGCATAGTTGTAACACCAAAGTTAATCTTGTGCCACCTTTATTGAAACACACCAGGCAGCTCACCAAGCGTCGCAACAGGCAAGTATACCTTGCTAATTTACTGTCAAATTTTTATTTTCTGCAGTATTTATTTTGTTTCATATTATTAGTTTCCTTTGTTTAAACTGCGCGTCCAAGCCATACTTGGGTGCAAGCGACTTTATTAGTTGTTTTACTTTATTATATGCATGTTAACTTAGTGTTAGTGGACTACCTTCTTGTTGGGGGATATCCTTATATCTCCTTTGGCTGTGACACTCACACTACACGGTTTGAGACATGTTGTTAGGGGCAGGACTTATTGACTAGCTATCTCTAAAGTCGTGTGATGGTAGATGATAGTAACTGCTATGACTAGGGTTTTAGAGACTCAAGCAGTTACAAAGCTGGACGAGCCATAGACATGACTTGAACAGTGTGGGAAATATTGGAGGAGGACAGTCGCTAGTGCGTATGGGAATCCAAACAGGTAAACCACAGTCTCCGGATGGAACTGTGGTGATATATTTGCAGATACCCTCTGACATTTTGGACGTTACGGTCGGATACAGATGACTGGATGCCAGTTACGTACACATAGCCTAAAATCCTACCCATGCGCATGAAAGTTGTCCTCTAAATTGCACATTAGGCGGTTAGAATCTTCTTTGCATATTTGTGTCTAGGATAGTCTTTTCTATATTATTTTATTATTCTGACAGTTCATATTAGCTTGTTCTTCCTGTATCTTGCTACGTCCGTCTGAGGACCTGGTTTTTCTCCAGGTGTGTGTTCATGTCTTCCGTAGGTATCCTAGCCAAGGCTGTGGTCTTCTCCATTCCTTCGAAGACGATTGCGCTTGGTTCGTCTTGCCATTTTTATCGCTCGATTTCTTGTACATTTCTTTCATTGAGAAAGTTGGTAGTAGACTTTGTCTCCGCCCAACAATTGTATCCTAAATATTCAAGTTGATTTTTATATTATTATTCTTTTCATTATAGATAAGCTTTAGTTTGTCTTGGATTACTGTATTTTATAGCTTATGTATACATACAAGACCCCAGTACTTCGTATGTATACAGCTGGCATGTCTACGTACTTGGTCCTACGTATTTTGGGACTGGGGCATTATATTTTTTGTGGTGGCCCATACAGGTCTAGATAAATTGTTTGGTTACTTTACCGTACCAAACAAGCCTGCGAATAGGATTAGTGTCTAGAATCTCATCCACATGCTTGACCGCCTTCTCCTCGAGTTGCATCTTGCTTGATCCCTTCTATCGTGATTCGTGCCCTTCTTTCGTGCTTGATAGAGATTAATAGGGTAACCCATACTAGGTGGACATGACCCATTGTTCCATCACCCTACTAGTTTAGCTCTTGTAAGTTGGGTAGAATGCCTCATGACCTAGCATAAGACTTCGTCCTTATGACTTACTATAGTAGATACTAAGTGGATTGCCTAGACTATAAATTTTTTAAAGACCATACCTTATTGGTCGACCAAAGCCTTAGACAAGGATACAATAGGTCGACTGTATAGGCACCAAACAAGACTTTGATTCTTAAGGAGTTCGAACTAATTCTAGTCTCTTTCAATATTTATCTCACGTGCCTATATTTTTACCATCTTGACTAAATATTGCTACTATAGCCTAGTTTTGCAAGTTTAACCGTTATCAAACTTGTTCAAGACACATGCTATTGAGCGCGCGCTCACTAACATATTGTCTAGTCAGAACCGGTGCATGATGGTCTGATCAACCGAGTGCACTTTGGTTCACTTTTATCTATCGTTATACGTGGGTGGAGATATAGTTAAGCTTGCTCTCTAGAATCTCATCCACGTCTGCCTTGGCAATTCTCTTTTGAATTTATTCAATCGTCTTTGAACCACGTGTTCGTATTCAAATATCTCCTTCGAACTCTTATTCGTTTTGTCTTTCACTTAAATTGGAAAGACAGAACACTCGAACTTGATAGATAGACACCAAGTGCTCCCCTATGACCATGATAGTTATAGTGGCCATCAACCAAGCCACATATTTACAACTTCGCCTCGAGTTATTCGTCCTATCCTTCGACTCTTGATCGTGATCTCTAATCATTTGAAATTTAGAAATGACTAGAATTATTTCCTTAACCACCCCTAAAACCTAGACGCGTAACTTCACTCTAAGGAACCATACACCCTTGTTCTCTAATTACTTTACCTTCATTACCTAACCCTTAAATCCTTCTCTATCTTGCATTAGCTAGCGACCCTTATCCATTACCATATCGATGCATTATTTTCGTATTTATCTAAATCACGATTCCCTAATGCATGTTTGTGTTAAATGTTGTTTTCTTGTCTCGTCCAACGATTTGATCGTACCCTTGTATCTTCTCACCCCCACTTATTCTTAATTTCGAGGACGAAATTCTTGTAAGTTGGGTAGGATGTAAAACCCCTAAATTTCTACTATATTTTAGTACTGATTTTTTTTTATTAATACGTCGTAAAGTCGTATTGTAGTCGCACGGAAATTTACGTTTTCATATTTACTCGTCGAGTGCGAATATGGGCGAGGTTCATATTTTTAGAAAAAATAGTTTTGATTTTATGGTGATGGTTTCAAAATAATATGTATAATAATATTTTTATTAAAAAGTTGTGAAAAGTATCTATCGAGATTGGCAAAATTATTATTTTTAATTATTTATAAAATACTACCTTATTTTAATAGTGGTAAATTAGAAAACTATAATATGCTACCCGTGTAAGGCACATGAAAAATTATTTCATGTATGTTTTCAAATTTTATTTTTATTACTTATAATAAATTATTTAGCAATAAATATTTTAAATATTAAAATATTTATGGTTATTTTCGAAATTAATTATTATTAAAATATTAGTGTTCATAAAAATATTTTTTAAATTTTGTTTGATTGATATTTAGATAAATTATTATGATTTAAAAATATGGATGTATTTTATGGATTTTATTTTAATATAAAGATTTACCTAGATTTAAATTGATTCGAAATTTGATTGAAATTGCTTTAAAACTATTTAAATTAAATAGTATTTATCAATTGGGTTTTAAATCAATTCTAATCCTTATCCAACTGGAATTTCCACATCCTATAAATAGGCAGGTACTCCTCCATAAATTCCTCACATCCACCAAATTTCCACCAGATGATGTGCATCGTGTCCGTGTCCATCCGTTTTCCCCCTTCCACTATTTTTGTACATATACAAATTCTTTCTCGTATCCACATTTCGGACACCATCCCCCTCGTGTCACGTAGGACACATAATCAACATATTTTTGTCATATCCGACAAGCTCGGACACGACGATACAATCCTAACCCTGTCCCCCAAACCTACTACTCCAGCCCCGCCATCACCGCTACCAGCACCCTCCGACTTGTCCAGCACCTCTCCGCCATGGCCACAACAACACCGTCGCTAACGCCACCACCGTGGCCTCGTCATCATCCCGACCATCGCGACCAGCCACTCCACCCCTACGAACCAGCCCGCGACCTCGTCACCATCGATTTCACCACCACCATCTGCGACACCGCACCGCCGTTCCCCTCGCCAGCAACCCCAACCCTCTCTGGCACCATCGTCGTACAGCCCTCTCCACCGTCATCAACAAACCCCAGCCAAAACCCCCAAATTGCCACCACCACCTCAACACACCATCGTCCCCTGCCCACACCATCACCGACAGCCGCCCAACCGGACAATGGCAAGACCACCACAAAACGCCACCCAGAGAAAGGAAAAAAATAAAATAAATAAATAATATAAAACTCCGACCTAGCTTTCGTCGGTCACCGCTACCCTTGCGCCTCCGCAAGCCCGCGTTTCCCCCGCCCTCGCCAAATTCGGTCCGTGTCCGAATTGCCGATGACAGATCCGGCCGCCTGCCGCACCAGCTCGCTGCACCGCCGTCGCGCCTCCGTACTCAGACGATCGGCGGCGGAGAAACCTCACCCACTCCAGCGCCGAGCGCCGCCCACCCCTTCCGATTTGCGTCGTCGACGTCATGCCGACCCCAGCTAGGGTGAGCATTATTCGATTTTGGACCGAAAACCGAACCGAACCGAACCGAAAAAGAGGTTCGGTTCGGTTTTAAAAAAATTCGGTTCGGTTTCGGTTTGGAAAATACTAAATTTTTTTATTCGGTTTCGGTTTTGGGTTTCGGTTTCGGTCCAAAACCGAAAACCGAATAAAAAATTTAATTAATTTATATATATATGTGTGTGTGTGTGTGTACTATATATATAAGCATTAATATATATAGGTACATACTAAATATATATAGGTATATACTAAATATGTCTATGTATATTTAGTTACTATATATATTAACAAAAAAAGCTCAAAAAATCAAAAAAATGAATAAACCGAATAAACCGAAAACCGAACCGATTTAATTCGGTTTGGTTTGATTCGGTTTTGGGCCAATTCGGTTCGGTTTCGGTTTTGCTTATTCGGTTTCGGTCCAATTCGATTTTGGGTTATTCGGTTCGGTTTAAACCGAATAAACCGAATGCTCACCCCTAACCCCAGCCGACGAGTCTCCCGATCCCGCCGCTTCTTCTCCCTCAAAACCCCCTTTCTCCGTCTCCGCAAACTCCGCCTCACCGCGCGCGCGCATCCCGACCTCACCCCGTCCGGCGCCTCCCGCCGCGCCGCAGTCGGAACCCCTCTTCCTCCGCCGCTTCCCGATCTTCGCTGCCCGAGCCCATCTCTCCCATTCTCTCCGCGCCACCACCAAACCCCCTCCTCCGCAGTTCCGCGCGCCCGCCGGAGCGTCGCGCCGCCGCTCCTCCGTCTTCCTCCGATCTCTCTCTGTGTGTGCCTTTTGCCCTCTCCTTTCTTCCCCTTTCTTTTTTTTTTGGTTTCTTTCTAATTCTCTTGCAAGAGAGGAGCAGTATGCTCATTTGTTTTGTTTTTAAATTTTTTTCTCTTTTTGTTGGATTACTTTAGCATTTTGTTTTATTGTGTAGGGGAATACTGTTGATATATTATTATTTATTATTATTATTATTATTATTATATTATAAATATTTATTATATTATTACTATTACTACTATTATTATTATTATTAATTATTATTACTCTTAGGATTACTCAGTCTGTGAATGCACTTGTATGTGTTTTACATACTAGGATTTATTGGTAGTATTAACTTTATATTATTTATAATGTATATTATTAGTGTTATTAAATATATGTGTTGATAAAGCAGTAATAAATTTTGTTGTTATTATTGCATATTTTAAATATAGTATGTATATATCTATAGTGTATCTAGTTATTTCAAAATAAAAAGGTTTTACTCAAATATTTTTATTTTGACAAAAAGTTATATTTTTTACCAATACAATTTTCTAGATTTCCAAAATAATCATCTAAAATATTTTGATTAAATATAGTTCCTACTAAAACTTTATTTTGATAAATTTAGGGTTTTAGCCTAAAACTATTTTGATTTCAAGTATATATTTAACTAAATATTTTGGTAACAAAATATAGTTTTCAAGGTTATAAATAATTTTTTTCTAAATTCGTATTATTTGATCAAATTCCTTCGATTAACTTCCAGTCCATGACCAATCCCGACATTCCTATTTCCTCTCCAATTCCGTACTCCATTATGTCAACCCTAACTAAGTTGGCCGTCCTAGACTCGATGGAACTGTCCATGCCACCACCCGAGGCCCTTACATAGTTGTAACACCAAAGTTGATCTTGTGCCACCTTTATTAAAACACACCAGGCAGCTCACCCAGGCGTCG
>JANAVB010028803.1:0-30000 GCA_029216955.1 Iris pallida
TATCATATTGATATGCTTGTATCAGTTATATTGTTTTGTTTGCCTAACATGTATTTGTAGACATGCTGTAAGCATGATCAAACATGATCAAACCATGACATATGCAATGGAGAATTATTAATGGGCCAAAGACGGCGTTATACAAGAAGTTTTCTCTGAACTGCCCAACGACCTATCTGGGGCCTCGCATCGGGGGTTCCGCTGCCCGTCAGCGGACAGGGTCGAGGGGGCAGCAGCCCCCGTCAGGGGTTCGGGGCAAAGCCCCCGAAAGGTATTCAGATTTTCAGATCTGTTTATCTTTGGATGATTGCCGTCAAGGAAAAATGCGTCTTCAATGTCAGGAAAAAGACGTCATCAAAAGGGCTATTAGTTTTCATATTTATTCTCTATTTTTCCTTTATTGAGTCTAGGAAAAATGTGAGATTGATCGGATCGGTACTGGCTTAGGATTTTCCCAGTCCACAAACAAAAATAAGCCTACCTAAGTATCCCAAAAATCCACAATTCCAAAAGGCCCAAAACCTATGCAAATTTGGTTTATTCCTTACTGTTCTGAACCAGCAGAACTCTGACAGAACTCTGACCGAGTTTCGTCCGAGTTCGGCCCAAGTTCGGTCTAGGTTATTTGAATATTTGTTGCCTCCAAATCTGCATGCAACGTTCGTATGCGAAATCCTAGCATCCGAACTCTGCCCGAACTCGGTTCCCCAAAAACACTATAAATAGAGTTGAGATTGCCATTCATTTCAACAATCCAATTTCATCTCTTCTCTTCTCTATCTAAAGTGTTCTGACCTTTTACTTTCATATCTAAGCCTTTACGACTCTTCGCCAAGCCAGTACAGTTTCTGTTTAATCTAGAGTTTGGTGTTGAAGTGTTGTATCGGAGGTTGTATTCAGAAAACATTCCAGTTTTCCAATTGCCTTCTGGAGCCGGTCGTGCGCTCGTCACCAAGCACGGTGTTGTGAAGTCGGTCGTGCATTTGTCACCAAGCACGGTGTTGTAAGAGTTGCAAGCGCTCAGTTAAAGCTTGTGTCATAGTGGATTAACATCGAGCAAGAGTACTCGAGACTGGATTAGTCCTCTCAGAGGGATACCAGTATACATCGCTGTGTCACTGAGTTTGAATTCTTGACTCTTACTTTACTGCATTTATTTACTGTCTTCTATTTACTGCCATAGTTATTACTTAAGTTTTTAATTGGTGATTATTTTTCGCTGCACACGCACACACTCTATTCACCCCCCATTAGAGGTGCTCAACGGTCCTACACATAGAACTTGCTCCATCCAGCGGAGAGCTTAGAGACGATCCCTCTAACAACAAACTTGTCGGTAAGAGGTATCCCCCCATCTTCCAACTTCTGTCGCAGCTTCAGGAACTCCTTTACCTGCGGCAGCATAGTCTTCTCGTCTTCAAAGAGCCACTTGTGGTATTTCTCAAGATAAATATCTTGCTCCTTTTTTGTTATCTTTGTACAGTTTTTCAAGAGACTCCCATATCTCTCCGGCAATAGTCTTCTTAGAATATGATTCTACCAGGAAGTCCTCCATAGCATTTAGAATGAGAAGACTACAGAGGCTATTCTCACTTCTCCATTTGGTCTGATTTTTAGTAGCAGCAGTAATTGCGGCTGCAGACCCAGTTTCTGGAACATTCGATTCTTCCTCGGTTAGCATATGGTCAACTTCAGAAAGTTGAAGACTGAGGCTAAGCTTCCTCTTCCAGACTTGATAGTGCTCTCTGTCAAATTGTTTTAAATTGTTGAAGTTAGGATTGATAAGTGAGGCACGAAAGTTTTCCATCTTGTAAAATCAAGCTTTGAGATTGTTAGTCCCGGGATGTAATTTTTCGATAGAAAACTGAAAAGTATGCAACACTTCGAAGAAGGTGCACGACATAGATCCAGAGGATTCTGAGAAACAAAATCTAATATGTCACTTCGAAGAAAACAAAGAAAATTTCATAGTGGCAGCGATGAATGTCCACTAACATTTTTGATTAGATCAGAAATGTTCTCGTTTAGAACGAGATAAAAGTGGATGAACAAAAATAGATAGAATGGCCTGCTGGGGTGAATGATCACTGGTGCTCAAAGCTTGATTCGCCCTACATGAACAGCTTCCAGAAACCAGTAAGTTGAACGGAGAATTTTAAAAGACTCTGCTCTTCTGACTCCTCGGATGGCGCGGACTCTAGCGTAAGGACTTGTTCTGAATAGTACTTTTTTGAGATAGAGAAGTGGAGAGAAGCTTATATAGGCCCGTACTATAAACGTCCAATTAGCAAAATATTTAGGACATGGGAAAAAATTGCTCTGAACATTCTGTAACCGCTCAAATCATGCACAGACACGATTTGAGCCAATTGGCGCACAGCACGCGCCAACTATGCACCTGCGCCAATCGTGCCACCTGCGCCTGCGGCGACATAAAGTTGTTAAAACTTACATTCCACGACAACAAGTAACTTGTCAGCATTCATTTTATTTTATTTTGTCTTCGCATGCAAAAGAAAGTTGGCAGCAATTGTACCCATATATTATTTATTGAAATCATCTTAGCTTATATTTCCAGGTGTAAATTTTACTTTGTTGTAAAGATCAACACTAAATGTAGCTCTAGGCTAGCTAGCACTATCGAAATTCTTCGACCAACTAATGTTATCAAGATTTATACATAGAATAAAATGGCTAATTACGGATCTATTGTGTTGACCATGTTAAGACACGTAAATATACATCACTTCACAATATTAAATAAAACTAATAACTTGATCTTTTATGCCGCAATAAAAATAACCAAAAAAGGAAAAAAAATTAATAACAAATTTATCAATAATGTTAGTCGAGCGTTGTATGAATCCATGGTAGATATTAACCTCTAAGTATTTTAAGCCACTAAATCGTGCATCCCAGCCTGGGACTCGCCAAGGCCACATGAGACCCCTACAACGCTATTAGACTACTGCCTATCGACGCAGAAAGATCAATAATGCCATGTTTCATCCTCTGGTTCAGAGTCGTGAGCTCCATGATGTTGCGCTCGAGTGTATCAAATCATGCGATCATCATCCTATCGTCCGTCTGTGGCTGAGTCTAAGCCTGCTACATAATCCTCCGCAATGACTCGTCGCACAGAGATACAACCTGATGGTCAACGCTCTCCGGTACTCAGCTGCCTCCTACGAGGGCGGTAGGGAACACACTATAGTAGAGGGGGCCGTGGAGGACTGTATCGCAATAAGGGTACTGTAGGATCCCCACCATAGTTTGTAGCCCTCTGAAAACCACCAGTGACGGTCACCCGGTACAGCTCATTCATCGACAGACCTAAAGGGCTGCAAAACTCTACCAAACACTCCCTCTATAGGTTCACTAGCAGTTGCCTACTTATGGAGCTTAAGAAACTCATCCTAGAAAAGTACATATATCTCGATTAAAGTACTTCTTACTATTTATCGTAATTGCTAATATCTAAAGTACGTATTACTAACTACATGGATATTTGTTTACATATTTTCTACGTTATATTAAATTTAAACAAAACGTAAAGTAATACTTACATAGCTCTGTGTGGCCCTCTCATTGATGAGGTTCTACCCTTCCTATGGGTGGCCAGGGGCCTAGAAAATGGTCACCATATTGGCATCCTCATCCCTCTATACTTGTTAAAAGTATATTGATCATTATTAAAATTAAATTTTCTATCCAACTTTGATTAAAATATATATTTAACAAAATATACCATGCGACGGAAGGGTTCTGTGTCCGTATCAGCCACCATACCACTTTTTGGTCTTCTTCCTGACCGCATTCGCCTTCTCCAACCTTTCCTTGTACTTGGTATCCTTAAATCTAGCCCTCATTACAGTCCACTGCTCAGGTGTGATCCAACCTTGGATAGCTTTCCCGATTGATTATGAGCCTTCTGGTCGTCGATCACATCACGGAAAGCTTGGCTGCAACGGCAGAAAATATCTCCTCAATTAACCCAGCCAGGTGTGGTAGATTATAATATGTTCTCTACAACAAGTAATGTATAAGTTTATAATATGCATAAATTAGATGATCAACATTAAAACAAAATATACTATTATCTTGAAGTGCGCAAACTAGAACGCCTTTCTCTCGTCCGAATCATCCGATTAGTTGATCCAATGACCACCATAGTAGTACCTCAGAAACTACCCCTATGCTCTATGTTCCTCCAAGGGAAGATATCATATAGAGATAATTATATTATAAAAAAGTGAATGTATATATATGCATAATAAAATATTAACTATTTAACTTAGTTTACAAGTCCGTCGGCCTAAAACTATTCACATAGTAGCCCAACCAGATTTTTGACATAAATTGGCCACTTGGATAGGGTTCTAATAGATTCATTATCAAGTGTTGTGTATGGACGAACAACCTAAATACCAAAGAGACGATATTAAGTTCAATGTTCAATTAAATTATTGTGCAAGTTCAAATACAAAAGTAATTTCTGATCTTCTTAAATGTGCGCTCAACCAAGAAAAATAATGTCTCATTTCTTGTTCTAATTCGTCATCTATTGTGTATGGTCTACTCGACCTTATTTCATCATTAAATGTGCTAAGCAACGAACGATTAGTGTAATAATATTAACATATACTATTACATTGAGATAATGTGAACGTGGATGCATTAACTACTTACCCCTCTAGCTTCGCCATTTTATCCTCGTCATAGTTGAGTAATATTTACAATTGAGCATCCCTTAGCTCATTGTCATTCAGATATCTCTTCTTCATTTTTCCTGAAGACTTTCTGAAAGCATTGAATACTTTCAATATTGCATCATTAAATTTCAGATATCCATCATCATTTTTTCGACCTTTCTTTCTATTAGCAACAAAAGGCTTTAAATACATTGAGCAAAAGTTTGTAATCTCAACATAGGCTTCAGAAATAGAACCATCGACCGTATAGGACCGTTGAAGACCTCTAAAGGGGGTGAATAGAGTGAGTGTGTGCAGTAGAATAAAAATCACCACTAAATTTTTTATGACAGTAATCCAACGAATATGAAGCATGTAATATATTAGTCAATGCCTAAAGTAAGTAAGTAGAGAAAGCAAACACAAACACCAAGTTTTATACTGGTTTCCCTCTTAGAGGACTAGTTCAGTCTCGAGAACTCTTGCTCGATATTAATCCACTATTTGAAATAGCAGTTACACCACGTGTTTTAATTTGAAGGGCACGTCGACTTCTTACACCTCGTGCTTTAATCTGAAGGACACGAGGAGTTCAACCACGAGCTTTAATACGAAGGACTCGCGACTTCACAACAACAAGTGTAGAGACAACACTTTGAAATCTAAGCTTTACAACTTGATCACACTTCTAAAATTAGAACCACATTGGCACTAGAAGTTGATCTTGGGAATGAAGAAATTTATAGCTCAAATGGTAGAGGATATATTAGTGAATGAGTGAATTAAAATGGTAAAAAACCCATAACTATATATAGGTTTGTCGGGGCCCGAGTTCGATCCCCTAATGTTCATAAATTCGAACATTAGAGCCTGGGCTCCAGGAGGAAACAATTAAGTAGCAAACTGGGTCAGGGGGACCGAGTTTGGTCCAAGTTCTGGCAGAACTCAATCCGAGTTCAGTCATCTCATTTCCAGAATGTTTTTGGTATGGGTTTAGGCTGATTTGAGTAGACTGGTTTATAATTGCGGTGGCCAATTTGATTTGGTGGACTAGGATGTTTGTTTAAGCTTAGGTTTGAGCTTTCTAGTGCCAACTACGAACCCAATGCACATTTGTTCCTATAAAATAAAGATAAAATACAAAACAAAATATTAAAACCAAGAGCACTTTGATGTCGCCTTTTCTCTTTATGGTAATTGTCCAAAAATAAATAGATCTAAAAATATGAATGCCTTTCGGGAGATTTTCCCTCGAACCTCCATGGGCGGCACTTCCCCCTTGTCCCTTGTCCGAGGATCGGACATCAGAACTCCCAAGTGCAAGTCCCCGAATATGTCATTGGGCGGTTCATAGTAATCTTCTTATATAATGACATCTTTGGCCCATCGTTTATTCTTCATTGCATATGTCCTGGTTTGATCATACTTATTTCTTGTGTGAAAATACATATTAGATGAACAAAACAGTATAGCAGTATGATAAATTTAATAAACAGTAGGATAATGCTAAGTTTAACGAGCAACAAAATAGTGATTACATAATTATTAGTGACATCATTATGTTAAACTTAACTGATTAGCCATATTCAAAAATATCATACAATCATTGGGCTAACAATCTCCTCTTTTTAATTATGACAAATTGGGTAAGTTTAAGATTAATTCGATAAATGCATGTATCACTAATAAACACATATTATTAGAATATTATGTGCTAATGTGTGCTAACTTAAACTTATTTTTTCCCTCGTTAAGATAATAAAAATATAAGCTTTCCTGTAATAAGATATAAAAAAATCAATCATAACAAAAGGAAGGCAGAAATAATCATGAACAGCGATCAACGTTCAAACCAAAATCTGATGAAAAATATAGCTATAGTTTTGAAAGAGATCAATGAAGGATTTTAATAAATAATAGATACCAAAATTTATATAAATCAATCATTATTCATAAATAAGCCATGAGGATTAAAAATTTGCAGATCTTGTCACGACCCCACCCCTTTTCGGATACGAGACGTGTCCATGCCAGCCTACGCCGCAGAGTCGGCGGTAGAACGCTGTCAAGCCCGCAAGAAATAAATGCTCAAAATATAACATTTGCTGCTCATTCATTTATATTTATAATTAAAGAAAATACAAGATTTTACAATTAATGAAAATGATAACTAGTTCCACTATCTAGGTCAGCCTCAGCATACCCATGTCTTCCAGTGCTAAAAGTGATCGCGACTAAACCTAAAAAATATTGGTTTTCAGTCAGGAATGGAACAAGCACACAAACCGACGACAATGCGAAAACACAATAGAATTAACAAGACATGAATAATATATGAGAGATAAAAACTGGTAGATAACTGATGACATAGCACGATAGCAAAGAAAATAAGGAAAAACTAATAAAAGACATCTATCTAGGTGGTATAAAATATCTGTTTCGACATGTGAATGGCTAGGAGGTAAATTCGGCATCTACACGTGTCGTGTGCAGATGCTATTATTCACGAATATACATCATGGAATAGTTCTGGGTAGTCCACATGTCTACTAAGATATTTCCCTCCCGACTACTCCGTGTGATGAGCGTGTCAACAAGCAGCAAGATATATATAGACATGAAATGAAAAGACTACTATGAATCGGAAAGCTATCAGAAAGTGCACTTGCCTGAGGTCCTTAGTTGGAGAAACCAATAATACTATACCACTCAGTGAACCACAATCAGTCAACACATGCAGAAGCCTCCAGATGCTAAAATAAATAGTACCAACATTCTCAGAATAGTCAAATTAGCTAGGATAGCCTGTCCTTTTGTCCAATTCTGGACACAGGGATAAAACGGTAATTTCGAGCAAAAAATGATATCCGTCGTTGGACCCGCTTTACACCGAAAAGTGTGCCAGAGTCAATGGTCTCTAAAATCGTCAAACTACATGTCTACGGATCCTATTTTCCGATACAAACCCAACCGTATGTCCAGATTTGGATTTCGGCGGACCGTACACAAAATCGACCGTTGAGTCGGACCGTGGGGCCCAACACGACGTACGATTCAACTGTCTCAGAATTGAACCAAACTTGGCATACAGGACCAGAAAAATGATACGGTCCTGTTGGTGCAAGTTTCATCTCGATCTGACGAGCATGCACAAAATAATGACTGAATTTGCATTGCACGGATACGGGGAGATTTCGACGGATACGCGTCAAATTCGTCGCGCACACACGACCAATTTGAATTTCGTCAAAGCCCACATGACCTCGATGCCATTACGCAGCTTTCGATGCTTACGTTCGCGACCACGTTGCCCGGATTGGCGGGATGCACGTCGTGTGGATGAGTTTTTATCATTTTTAAAATAGATTTTTCTAGGATTTTGGAATCAAATATCTCTCCACATGTTACGTGAAAAATAAATCTACAAGAAGGATCCTCATCTCCTATATGTTGTCTAACTTTCTGTTCAAATAGTTTTCCGATTCGGTCGATGGATTGGCGAGAAATTGCCTTCCAAGTTGATTGTCTGGACTGTACTAGCGTCCTGTTTTTGGACGGGTTTTTTGTCACGCCCCAGAACCAGAATACTGGAGAGCGGGGGCAGACACAGCCAGCTACGTATATTGAGATAGAATGCATCTCAATAATACGGTCACGGCTGTCTAGATATGAGGGTTTACTACAAGCCAGCAGTCTCTTAAGGTCAAGCCTATTGTCTCAATCTCAAGCAATTAACAGAGTTACAAGATGTTAGAGCATCAAATATATATATAGGCGTCCCAAATATTACATATTGGATGATCATGAAGCTAGTCGTACAAAATGATAGGACTAGCAATAGTTCAGTCGTACATGATCAACCCTAGGATTTGTTAATCATGTTTACAGCCCGTAGGCAGACAGTAAGTAAATGTGCATCGAGCTAACAGGTGCTCGTCGGCTAAACGCCTCAAAAGAATAAATTTACATATAAGTGGGTGAAACAAAGGTAAAACCCACTCGTAGCCCGGGTTCCGTCTAGTGTTCACCATTGGGCTGGAAGCTTGGTAGATCCTCGGAAGCTGCTCCAAAATCTGGCCACACAAAACCAGCTGGGTCAAACCCCAGAAAGAGCAAGTGCCACAAAGGAGGCCACAAATAAGAACCAAAGCCAGCATATCAGAACATAAAGAATAAAAGAAAGTACAAGTAATAAAAGTACACAGAGCGATAAACGACTAGGGACGTGGAACCATTCCGGGAGCCAGGTTACAATCCTTAAACCAAACAAGGACCGGGATTGTATCCCTTCGCCTGAATAGCTCACTGTCTCTACCCATTTATCGTAAAAAGTAAAACAATCATGCTCGAAGTTCCAGGTAAAGGGGCTAGACAAGACTTAGACAGGGCTGGACACCATTCATTCACAATCGGCCAAGCAAGTACTACGGCTTACTACTTTAACTAACTAGGGTTATCACAAGCCTAATTACTAACAAGATACAATGAGAATTCCAAATCCCAAGCCCTGCAGACCATCCAGTTATCCTTCCGCGGGTTGAGAGTTATAGGTGGGTACATCGCCCGGGAGACAAATGTACCCTTAGGTGACTTAGAGGTGCAACACATGACAGTGTGCTGGAAATGTGCTCTACTCGACGGCAAGCTACAAGTCCATTAAGGCTTCCAGATAACGAGACTGCCTGTGACCGGGAATTCTCCATGTTCTAATTCGGTCTACTCATTACCTAGTCCAGTTTTTTGTGAGTCCCTGGCCGTGGTACCCAGGGAGTCACTCCCAAGACATGATGCAAGACAAGACGAGTGATTTGCACAGAGCAACAGGTAGTACACCCACGGTGTCAAGACAAGTCAAGTCGAGTCAAGAGTGCGCCGCCACGGGCCACTATCAAGTGAAGCCAAGTCATATTAAGTCAAGTCAAGTTAAGTTATCAAGTCATGCCAAGTCGGAAGTGCGCCACCGCGGGCCACTATCAAGTCAACCGAGTTATCAAGTTACAGGTCCCAGTTATTAACAAGATATTTAACAAGATAGGAGAAAACTAGCTGCAGGCCAAACCATGCCAAATCATAGAAAATAGTGTCAAGACGTGTCAGACCAAGTCAAGTCGTGTGGTGGGCAAGAAAATTTCAGAAAAACACAGTTAGCAAGAAACCAAGGACCAAGGTCCACCAGAGCACAGGGTGTGCTGGGCTAAAGGCGGCCCAAGGGGGTGCCGGGTCAGGCTCGGGCTAGGGCGCACGAGCGGCGTCGAGAGACGCACTCGGGGAACAACCGCTACACGCCAAGGGCGCAGCACAGCGGGGTCGCGCGCGCAAGAGCGCTGCGCAGCGGAGCGCGCGCGCGCAAGGGCGCGGCGCAGCAGAGCGCGGGGTAGTGCGCCAGGGCGCAGCGCAGCAGAGTGCGCACGCGCAAGAGCGCGGCGCAGCAGAGCGCGCGGGGAGTACGCCAGGGCGCAGCGCAGCAGAGTGCGCGCGCGCAAGAGCGCGGCGCAACAGAGCGCGCGAGGAGTGCGCCAGGGCGCAGCGCAGCAGAGTGCGCGCGCGCAAGAGCGCGGCGCAGCAGAGCACGCGGGGAGTGCGCCAGGGCGCAGCGCAGCAGAGTGCGCGCGCGCAAGAGCGCGGCGCAGCAGAGCGCGCGGTGGTGACCTTCTTCTCCAAGTTGGCAGAGAAGAACACCAACAATGGGTTCTAAGGTTCAAAATCTCACAACTTGCCAATAAAACTCCAAATCCAGATCTTCAAAGCTCTAACATGGGTGCAATTTGATTCTCTTCTACATAGAGACACCAAAACCCTCCAAATTCAACTCAAAATAGATCAAAACCATAAATTTCCGAAAATGGTCAAAACCTAGATCTAGGAGAACGGAAGCTCCAAATCACAAATTTCCAAGTTCTAATGTTGTTCCTAGAGAGCTAATCCATCTAATGGACAAATAAAAACATGGGTTCTTGATCATGGCAAGGTGCACTTGCCTAGGGTGGAGGAGTTGTGTTGAGGAAGATGTAGATGAAGAATTAATGGAGAATGAAGAGGAGAGAGAAAAGTTAGGTAGGATTTAATGGGGGTGGTTGTAGTGTTCTTGAGGGTGTAGAGTAGGTTAAGGTGTTCCAATGCAAAATAACCAAACCAAACCAAACCAAATCAGACCAACTCCACAAAAATAAACCAAGCCATGGTCCAAAACTCATTTACGAGAAACCTAAATCCGCAAGTCGAGAAAATAAAATATGTGCCAAAAATCCAAATACGAGCATAAATACGAAATACGGGAACGAGGGTGACAGCTCTACCCACCTTCAAAGAATTCCGTCCTCGGAATTTAATCAAGGAGCTAGAGATTGCCACGACAAGCCATACTAAGCAAGACAAGCTACACTAAGCAGTTCAATCATACAATCATACAATGCAAGCAAGGAAGGGAAAGCGTAAGACATAAGAAAGACATTATACCTCACGAGTCAAACAGGTAGGGATATCGCGATCGGATGTCGTCCTCACGCTCCCATGTTGACTCACCTAGAGAGTGATGACCCCAAGCAACACGGACTAAGTTAATAGTCTTGTTCTTGAGCGTCTTTTCTCTCCGGTCCAATATAGACACGGGCCTCTCCTCATACGAAAGGTTGGTACCAACAACCAATTCCGAATGATCTAGGATATGGCTCGGGTCCGGGATGTACCGTCTTAATTGGGATACATGGAATACATCATGCACCTCACTTAGCGACGGCGGAAGAGCGAGACGATAGGATACATCACCTACTCGCTCTAGAATATCGAACGGCCCTATATACCTAGACTGAGCTTTCCCTGTACGCCAAAACGAATGACGCCGCGGGTAGGCGAGATCCTAAGGAATACATGGTCGCCGACGGCAAATTCTAAGGGACGCCGATGAGATCGGCCCAATGGCGCTGGCGGTCCTGAGCAACTCGGAGGTGATCTCTGACTTTCTTGACCACTTCAACCGTCTGAGAAATCAGCTCTGGACCGAGCATCTGCCTCTCTCCGACATCGTCCCATGCTAACGGAGATCTGCACTTCCTGCCATACAGAGCCTCGAAGGGTGCCATCTGGATACTGGCCTGGAAACTATTGTTGTACGAGAATTCCACCAGGTAGGTGATCCTCCCACGAACCACCGAAGTCAAGGGTACATGACCGCAACATATCCTCAAGAGTCTGGATCGTGCGCTCTGACTGACCATCTGTCTGCGGATGATACGCTGAGCTGAACTTGAGACGAGTCCCCAAACTTTGATGAAGACTGCGCCAGAAGTGCGATGTGAATCTCGTATCCCTGTCTGATACTATGCTGACTGGCACTCCGTAAGTCTGACAATCTGCCTGAGATACATCTCTGCTAGCTGTGCCGTCGACTGTCCAACCCTAAACGGAAGAAAGTGTGCCACCTTGGTAAGCCTGTCCACAATAACCCAAATAGCATCTCTGCCCGCCGGAGATCTGGGTAATCCAGTCACGAAATCCATGGTAATGTGTTCCCATTTCCATTCTGGGATCGATAAAGGTTGAAGAAGTCCAGCTGGCCTCTGATGTTCAGCTTTGACTTGTTGGCAAACCAAACATCGAGAGACATACCGGGCTATCTCCCTCTTCATGCCATTCCACCAAAAGTGTTGACGAATATCTCTGTACATCTTCGTGCTGCTGGGTGAATGGAGTACTGCGAACTGTGAGCCTCTGCCATGACTTCCTGTCTGATATCTCCACTGGGTACACAAAGACGCGTGCCGTGTCAAGTGTACCATCCTCATGAATATATAACTCTGGCCTTCTTCCTGCCTCACACTCTGCTCTGAGCCGCTGAAGCTTGGAATCTGATGACTGTGCTGTCCGGATCCTTTCAACTATGGTGGACTGAACCTGTAGGCTGGCCATCAAGGCCACATTGGAAGGAAGAATCACTTCAATTCCCATCTCTGAAAATCTGCCAATAACTCTGGTTGCGCCGTCAAGAAATAAACTCCGGCTCTCCGGCTCAACGCATCTGCTACCACATTGGCCTTCCCTGGATGATACTGTAAATCCACATCGTAGTCCACCAGTAGCTCGAGCCATCTTCTCTGCCGCATATTAAGATCCTTCTGGGTGAAAACATACTTCAGGCTCTTGTGATCAGTAAATATCTCCACTCTGTCCCCGTACAAGTAGTGCCTCCACAACTTAAGTGCAAACACTACTGCTGCTAGTTCCAAGTCGTGGGTCGGGTAATTCTTCTCATGATCACGGAGTTGACGTGACGCATAAGCAATTACCTTCCCATGCTGCATCAAAAACATCCCAATCCTCTGCCTGAAGCGTCGCAATAAACTGTGAATCCTCCGGTCCCATCTGGAAGTGTGAGAATGGGAGCCGTTATCAAACCTCGCTTCAACTCCTCAAACGATTCCTGACACTCTGCTGTCCAAACGAACGGCACATCCTTGCGGGTCAACTGGGTCATCGGCGCTGAAATCCTTGTAAAATCAGAAACGAACCGTCGGTAGTAGCGGCCAATCCAAGAAAGCTGCGAACTTCTGCCACTGAGCTGGGTACTGGCCAAGACTCAATGGCCACAATCTTCTGGGGATCCACTTCCACTCCTCCTCTGGTAATGATGTGACCCAAGTAAGAAATGCGATCGAGCCAGAACTCGTATTTACTAAACTTGGCGTACAACTGGTGCTCTCTGAGAATCTGGAGGACAACTCTGAGATGTTGCTCGTGCTCTGCCTCACTCTTGCTGTAGACCAGGATGTCATCAAGGAATACTATCACAAACTGATCCAAGTAAGGCATGAAAATACGGTTCATGAGGTCCATGAACACTGCCGGCGCATTGGTCGCTCCAAAGGGCATAACTAGAAACTCCCAATGCCCGTACCTAGATCTGAAAGCCGTCTTCGGGATGTCCTGCTCTCTGACTTGATCTGGTGGTATCCTGACCGCAAGTCTATCTTCGAGAAAACTGAAGCCCCTTTGAGTTGATCAAACAAGTCATCTATCCTTGGAAGAGGGTATCTGTTCTTAATTGTCACTGAGTTCAAGGTACGATAATCTACACATAGCCTGGACGTACCATCCTTCTTTTTCACAAGAAGCATTGGGGCTCCCCAAGGCATCCACTAGCACGAATGAATCCCTTGGTCCTGAGTTCTTCAATCATCTTGTACAAAATCTCCAACTCTGAAGGCGCCATTCTGTAGACTCGCTCTGATACTGGTGCTGTCCCGGGAATCAAGTCGATGGTAAACTCGATCTCCCGCTCTGGTGGCATCCCTGGAAGTTCCCTGGGAAGACATCTGGAAACTCTTCAACTATCCGGGCAACTGCACTGCTGCTACTGCCATCCGCAACACTGGAGAAGATGGCTCTACTGTGCCTCTGGAAAATGAAAACTCTGGCTCTCCGGGAATACTAAAGACAACTCTGCCAACATGGCAGTCTATCCTAGCATAATGGTTCCTCAACCAATCCATACCTAGGACTACATCATAGTCTGCCATAGGGAACTCTATGAGCCTAGCGGGGAACTCTCTACCGCTAACTACGATCCGACACGAGGAAAACACTCGGTCTACTCCCACAAGACCATTACCAGTAAGTATATTGAGCCTCACTGATAATGACTCGGGCTCCAATCCTATCCGTGTCGCGAATCGTGCAGACATGAATGAATGCGATGCACCAGAATCAAATAATACAGATGCTGGAAAAGTGTTGACGAGAATAGTACCTGCCACTACCTCACCTGGTGCAACTTCTTCATCCATGGTCATCATCATAGCCTGACCTCTAGCTGCGGGTCCCCTCTGCTGGAAACCCCTCTGTCGGTTCTGTGCTGGAGCCTGGGTGAACTGCTGCTGGTTCTGCTGCTGAAAGGCCTGGGCCTGAGGCAACAATGGCCTTGGGTACTGCTGTTGCTGTTGCTGGACTGAACTGGGGCTGGTCCCCTCACCGAAGAACTAGAAATGTTGGATGATGGACCTCCCCTATTCGGGCAGGTCCCTATCTTGTGATCTGCTCCTCCGCAAGCCAGGCACAATCCCTGTGCCCTACGACACTCTGCCACTACATGGCCCGGCTTCCCGCAATGAGAACATCCCACCGCGGAAGGCTGCTTCTGCTTCTGCTGCTGCGGGTACGTCGGGGTTGAATGTTGAACCGACGTCACTGAGGCCGCCCGCCTCGGAGTTCCAATGGTTATACCCCTAGCTGCCGGGGCTGGAGCTGAAGATTGGTGCATCTGGTTGTGGGACCGCTTCCTTCCTCCGGTCCTGTCCACAATTCTCCGGGAGGTATACTCATGCCTCCTTGCTGCCTTCAATACTGCATCGAACGTCTGGTGCTCGAACTGCTCCACAGCTAATAATATTCTAAATGAAGTCCCTGCTGGAACCGCTGAGCCCTATCGAACTCGGTTGCCACCAAGGTGGGGGCAAACCTACTCAGCCTAGAGAACTCGGTCGCATAGCCATCGACCGTCCTGCCTCCTTGCTTCAAGTTGGTGAATCTGGTCTGCAGGTCGTACCGTGCCACCGCATCGAAGTACTTCGTCTGGAACCTCTCTCTAAACGTCGCCCAAGTGACTGGTGTTGCTAATCCCATGGCCTGAGCTGCCCACCAATCGCGAGCCAAGTCTAACAACTGTAGGTACCACCGCCACCTTCTTATTCTCAGGTGTCCTAGCTGCTTCTAGAACCACCTCGGTATCCTGAAGCCAAGCGTCCGCGGCAATCGCATCTTCACTGCCGTCAAAGAAGGGAGGGTTCAAGCGCTTGAAACTGTTGGCCGCTTGATTTCCTTGGGGACCTCCTCGGTTTAGTGCATCATGAACTTTCTGGTGCAAGGCGTCGCCTCGACGATCTTGGGATGCAAGCAGTTCCCTGATAAGCCCTACCAAAGGACCCTCATCTTGTCTAGCTGTTGAACGGACGGAGCTTCCTGAACTAGAGGTTCTGAGCCTCCGGGAAGCATAACTCGGGAGGCTACTCCAGAGTGCTGAGCTTGATCTTCCTGGCGCTGGGGTGCTTGTCGAACTTCCTCTGGCTGGTTGGCAGGTCCGGGAGTAATGCCGCTGAAGAAGACGACATAGGGAACAATAAGAAAGGACCAGGACAGATCAATGATACAAGCATGTGATCAGGTCAAGAATCTCAGGGATTTGAAGATACGAGCAGAGATCAAGGGCGAATATTGATTGAGACATCTATTCGGTAAACCCTCACATTTCTTGATTGACAAGACCTGCATGGGCCACCACTTAAACCGTGTCACGCCCCAGAACCAGAATACTGGAGAGCGGGGGCAGACACAGCCAGCTACGTATATTGAGATAGAATGCATCTCAATAATACGGTCACGGCTGTCTAGATATGAGGGTTTACTACAAGCCAGCAGTCTCTTAAGGTCAAGCCTATTGTCTCAATCTCAAGCAATTAACAGAGTTACAAGATGTTAGAGCATCAAATATATATATAAGGCGTCCCAAATATTACATATTGGATGATCATGAAGCTAGTCGTACAAAATGATAGGACTAGCAAGAGTTCAGTCGTACATGATCAACCCTAGGATTTGTTAATCATGTTTACAGCCCGTTGGCAGACAGTAAGTAAATGTGCATCGAGCTAACAGGTGCTCGTCGGCTAAACGCCTCAAAAGAATAAATTTATATAAGTGGGTGAAACAAAGGGAAAACCCACTCGTAGCCCGGGTTCCGTCTAGTGTTCACCATTGGGCTGGAAGCTTGGTAGATCCTCGGGAGCTGCTCCAAAATCTGGCCACACAAAACCAGCTGGGTCAAACCCCAGAAAGAGCAAGTGCCACAAAGGAGGCCACAAATAAGAACCAAAGCCAGCATATCAGAACATAAAGAATAAAAGAAAGTACAAGTAATAAAAGTACACAGAGCGATAAACGACTAGGGACGTGGAACCATTCCGGGAGCCAGGTTACAATCCTTAAACCAAACAAGGACCGGGATTGTATCCCTTCGCCTGAATAGCTCACTGTCTCTACCCATTTATCGTAAAAAGTAAAACAATCATGCTCGAAGTTCCAGGTACAGGGGCTAGACAAGACTTAGACAGGGCTGGACACCATTCATTCACAATCGGCCAAGCAAGTACTACGGCTTACTACTTTAACTAACTAGGGTTATCACAAGCCTAATTACTAACAAGATGCAATGAGAATTCCAAATCCCAAGCCCTGCAGACCATCCAGTTATCCTTCGCGGGTTGAGAGTTATAGGTGGGTACATCGCCCGGGAGACAAATGTACCCTTAGGTGACTTAGAGGTGCAACACATGACAGTGTGCTGGAAATGTGCTCTACTCGACGGCAAGCTACAAGTCCATTAAGCTTCCAGATAACGAGACTGCCTGTGACCGGGAATTCTCCATGTTCTAATTCGGTCTACTCATTACCTAGTCCAGTTTTTGTGTGAGTCCCTGGCCGTGGTACCCAGGGAGTCACCCCTAGACATGATGCAAGACAAGACAGTGATTTGCACAGAGCAACAGGTAGTACACCCACGGTGTCAAGACAAGTCAAGTCGAGTCAAGAGTGCGCCGCCACGGGCCACTATCAAGTGAAGCCAAGTCTATTAAGTCAAGTCAAGTTAAGTTATCAAGTCATGCCAAGTCGGGAGTGCGCCACCGCGGGCCACTATCAAGTCAACCGAGTTATCAAGTTACAGGTCCCAGTTATTAACAAGATATTTAACAAGATAGGAGAAAACTAGCTGCAGGCCAAACCATGCCAAATCATAGAAAATAGTGTCAAACGTGTCAGACCAAGTCAAGTCGTGTGGTGGGCAAGAAAATTTCAGAAAAACACAGTTAGCAAGAAACCAAGGACCAAGGTCCACCAGAGCACAGGGTGTGCTGGGCTAAAGGCGACCCAAGGGGGCGCCGGGTAAGGCTCGGGCTAGGGCGCACGAGCGGCGTCGAGAGACGCGCTCGGGGAACAACCGCTAGACGCCAAGGGCGCAGCACATCGGGGTGCGCACGCGCAAGAGCGCGGCGCAGCGGAGCGCGCTCGCGCAAGGGCGCGGCGCAGCAGAGCGCACGGGGTAGTGCGCCAGGGCGCAGCGCAGCAGAGTGCGCGGGCGCAAGAGCGCGACGCAGCAGAGCGCGCGGGGAGTGCGCCAGGGCGCAGCGCAGCAGAGTGCGCGCGCGCAAGAGCGCGGCGCAGCAGAGCGCGCGGGGAGTGCGCCAGGGCGCAGCGCAGCAGAGTGCGCGCGCGCAAGAGCGCGGCGCAGCAGAGCGCGGGGGTGGTGACCTTCTTCTCCAAGTTGGCTGAGAAGAACACCAACAATGGGTTCTAAGGTTCAAAATCTCACAACCTTGCCAATAAAACTCCAAATCCAGATCTTCAAAGCTCTAACATGGGTGCAATTTGATTCTCTTCTACATAGAGACACCAAAACCCTCCAAATTCAACTCAAAATAGATCAAAACCATAAATTTCCGAAAATGGTCAAAACCTAGATCTAGGAGAACGGAAGCTCCAAATCACAAATTTTCAAGTTCTAATGTTGTTCCTAGAGAGCTAATCCATCTAATGGACAAATAAAAACATGGGTTCTTGATCATGGCAAGGTGCACTTGCCTAGGGTGGAGGAGTTGTGTTGAGGAAGAAGTAGATGAAGAATTAATGGAGAATGAAGAGGAGAGAAAAGTTAGGTGGGATTTAATGGGGGTGGTTGTGGTGTTCTTGAGGGTGTAGAGTAGGTTAAGGTGTTCCAATGCAAATAACCAAACCAAACCAAACCAAATCA
Source organism: Iris pallida (assembly GCA_029216955.1). Lineage (NCBI taxonomy): Eukaryota > Viridiplantae > Streptophyta > Magnoliopsida > Asparagales > Iridaceae > Iris > Iris pallida. The sequence goes on from JANAVB010028803.1 coordinate 18,484, forward strand.
GACCAACTCCACAAAAATAAACCAAGCCATGGTCCAAAACTCATTTACGAGAAACCTAAATCCGCAAGTCGAGAAAATAAAATATGTGCCAAAAATCCAAATACGAGCATAAATACGAAATACGGGAACGAGGGTGACATTTTTCCATCGACTTTGGGTCAATTTTACGGGGAAACTAGCGAATAATGCTGAGTTCTATTTGAAGGGAAAAATAGTGGTATAGGTTAGGGAAATACCATTGTAATCAGTTCGAAGAAAGGTCGTACGAAGCGACTGAAATTCCGTCGCGAAGTTGACACCGAAACTGCTGCCCTGCTTCATGTCTACGCTGTGCATTGTTGTCCGTGCGCTCGGCCACGCTACCGGGCGGCTGGCGGCGGCCCAGGGCGGCGCGCGCGCTCGCGGGGTGGTGCGCCTAGGGGTGGTGGCGGTGGTTGTTCGATTAGGGTTTTAGAATTTTTCCGCCGTTTCCTCTGTTCTCTGTATATAAATCGAGTACTAGGGGGGAAGCCGCTCGGGCTGGTTGGTCATGCAGGGCTGGGCCCTGCTTACATATTTAGTTTTTGTTTTCTATTTCTTTTATGAAAAACACACACACACACACACACAATATATATATATATATATATATATATATATATATATATATATATATATATATATATATACACACACTTACATATATACAATATATATTTATATACATATATATACATATATACGTATATTTACACCTAATCGTACGCGTATACTATATATATTTATATATACATATATATATCTATTACACATACGCAAATACATATATATATTTATATACACATAACACATATATAGTATATATATATATATATATATATATACATTTTATATTATATACTATATATATATATATATATATATATTATATATATATATATATAATATATATATATATATACATGCACCTAAAAAAAAAATATATATATATATATATATATATATATTATATATATATATATATATATATACATGCACTTAATAAATTATAAATACATTTACAAGCGATATATAAAATATATATATCCTAATATTTATATATAGATACCATAAATTCCATGTGGGCAATAAAGTATTTTAAATGACCAATAATAATAATATCTAAAGTAGTAAATATTTTATTTAATCACCCTTAACTCAAATAAAGGAATAAATAAATATTTAAAAAAAATATTTTCGGGAAGGGCAGCTACAAATCTACCCACCTTAAAAATAATTTCGTCCTCGAAATTCTAATCCATAACTATTCCTTAAGATTCAGTAAGAAGTCTTCCTAAACCTTAATCTCCTTAAATTTTAATTCCTCAAAAATAGTTTGTATTCTTCTCCTAACTATATAGCTTCCAGGACTTCTACCCACCTTTGGTCACCCTACTCCTCAAACTAAATCTTAAATTTTCTACCTGGTTGCAAACAATCCTACCAAAAAATATAGGCATATATTATCTTTAATCTGCTCCTATCTATCAAACAACCCAACTTAATAAGAAATAATCTCATACAAGTAGCTAAGAATTTCTGATAGCTTCTAATAGCATGACCACTCGTCTTCTGAAATAGGCGAGACAGGAAGATAAGGGAGAATAATCAAGAGCAACTATAAAGTTTCAAGAGCGGTAGAGAGTATCCAACGACACAGCTAAAAATGTTTACTGTCATGCCCCGCTCCGTAGGAGTGATCGTCCTCGCTAAGGCGGGATGCCGCACGGACCTAGGTTGCGCCCGTGCAAGGCCAAGTCCAGAAACGGCCAATTTGAGCTAGGCCACAGAGTCGCACAGAGTGTCCCTATTTGCAGCGGAAAGTAAATAAACACAAGTTGAAGCGAATTCAAATTCTTTATTGATATTCAAGAAGTTTACAAGCGGCGCTAGGCCGATATTTTAAATCGCTCAAGCTCTCTCTCTCTCTGAAACATAAAAGGCGTGCCAAGTGGCTTACAACATGGAATAATTCATGGCGATGTTACGATATATTATGTCCTGTATAGGTGCTTCAGCTTCTTGCAACGTCCCAAGGCCCCGGATGTTGGCTCCGCGCCTTAACACGTTCGATGAAAGCTCCGCACCCACCGGCGTCTCTTGCATCCTGCAAGCAGACTGTGGAGTTATCAGTACATTGTTATGCACTGGTGGGGAGGCTAGCTCGCCCATAATGCTATCATTACCAAATATGTTCCATTTACTTTTGTGCACCATCTATCATTCATTGTCTTTCTAATCTTGCCTTAGGATCAGTTTCATGCATATTTTATAACCTATCCCGTGTTGCCAAATTCAATGTGTTGTATGGTAAATACATGCATGACTTACCCATACTTACTGTCCGGCCTTTCCTGTCCAAAGTAAACCAAGTTAGTCAACAATTCATAGGAAATAACTTAACGTGATTCATGTGAACTTTCAATATCAAGGGCGTGTCCATGCCTCGGGTTCTAGCACATCGTAGGCACATTTTCTAACTCGTTTGCTCGAAGTACTCTTGATCATTTTGTGTTATATTCAAGCCTATTCGGAAGGTGCTTTGTTCAGATTAACTTAGACTACTTTGATTTTAATACAAGGACTTGCACGTGGATTGCCACCAGCAAAGCCCACTTAATCTATATGTATTGGTCACTGGCATCACAAGCCAATTTGGATATGTCTTCTCCTTGGTAATTTCCTCATCTATTATGGCGTGCGGCTTGGTACACCCAGATAGTCTTTTGAAATACCCGGCCTTACGTCCCCTGGTGACCAAGCCCGCACTCAGGCAGCCCGTAAGCTATATTTTGATTTCCGTCCGGACCGGCACGTCCTTCACACTTTGACATTGCCACTGGAAATACCCTTATTTTGCCTCTCCCTCGTATACGATGGAGGTGTCCACGACCATTTTGTTTTATTTGTCATTTTAACTTAACGGCTGTCTCTGCGCCGTAGGCTAACCCTTAGCCTTAATGCGTTATCGACCAGGTTGGCGTCCGTCAGCGCGGGTAGCGAGCCCCGTTGCACGTGCCCGTTACACCTGTCGCTAACCATTCTTTCCATCTTATCTTTCATTCATTCATTCTTTCTTTCTTTCTTTCTTTCACTTGTTCGTTCATTCGTTGATTCATTCACATATTCATTCATTCATTCATTGATTCATTCATTCATACATTACGCAACTCCCAGTACGGGAGTTGCCTTGGCGACCCATCGGTCCCATATCTTTTAATATTGCTATACTCTACTCAGAATGACTATGTTGATAGTCTTCTCGTTTTATTGTTGTAATCCATTCATTGTTTCATTGTTGAACGCAAGCTTGTGCCTTAGCACGAGCGTGGAGTACGGTACGAGGGTTCTCATATTTTTTCATGTTCTTTTCCATATTCTATACGAGCATACAAGATGGGATTATTCCCTTAGCTAGGTGCGTTGAGTCGTTTATTAGCATGCGCAGCGTTATCGCCTAGCGATTCTAGCAATAGTGTCCGTATTGTTATGTGTCTAGGCTAAGCAAAGACGAGTTCATCGGAGCCACCCACCTTAACGATGTTCACATCGGCCGAACGACACTTCGAGTGCGCCTTTGAAAGTCTTAAGTCTGGATTCCTCTTGACGGGCCAATGTAAGCCTTGTATCGATTCTTCTTTAGGTCGATGCCAACTCTTCGGGTCGACGGCTCGTTTGAGTCGTTGCACTTGCCGTTTGAATCGGCGTTCCGCTAGGGCGGAGCGGGTCATTACATAATACACCACTAAAAACAAGTCTCGTTCTCGAGACTTCCTGAGGGTAGGTCATCCTACCGTTCCCTAACTCATGTGTGCATATCATAGACAATTCCTATCGACTGGCCTTATCATTCGATGGCATCGAACTATACTCGATACCTTTCCAAGTTCCGTGTCTGTATACATTTTGGTCAATTTTATTGAATAACTTTTCATTCATTTTAGAGTTGATGGTACTTATTCAATTCAAGCATTTCTTCGACTTGGTTGCTATTTTGACGTATCATGGGACTGAAATGGTCGTACGAGGTGCGTTGTTATTTATCAAACTCGAGAGTCGTAGGCTGAGGCAAACTCACTTATTCGTTCATGCGCATCGTAACACCCACTTGCAGCTGCATTCGAGTTCATCATATCGTTGAGTTTGGATCGTGCACGTATCTAAGGCGTCTCCCGAATACGTATATTTCAACCAAGCTTAGCGATTAGCGAAGTCGGACAAGCTACTCATGATAGTTTCGATTTGCCGGTCGTTTTGCTAACTTCGATTTAAAACCGAACTCGTGTGCATCTCACTATCATTTATCTCGGTTATCGAGGTAACCCGATTCGTTTCTCAAGCGTTCTTATCCACGAAATCAGTATGATTTCTTCTTAGCGGGGTCGACCAAGTCTATGTTATTTTCGTCCGATTCGAGACCAAGTATTGTACTATCATTGAGTTCGTTCCTATTAGTAATTCAACTTGTTATCCCAACTTTACTAGCGCATCATCCATTCCTATCATTCACTTCATTTGGGGCCAATCTCGTTGTCGTTCACGCACACTCTATTCCCCATCCTACTCTAAGTCTTGCTGTCCCAAGTCTATCGTCCATCCAGACGATACTCTAGTGTCAATCGCACAGGTTCAATCATTCGGCATAGGGTCGTCCGCCCATCCGCTAGGTCAGCTCACAAGATCATAGTTACAAGTCAAGTTCGTGGCTCCTCGTGCAAGGTCGTTGCACGACGCTCTCCCCAAATCCTATGGTCAAACCATTTGTTCGCTTGTACGGAAGTTTCTACCGAAGTTCGTTTCACTCAAATTTCTAAACATCGAGCATGATCACCTAATTCGCATCAAGACTTACGTTGCACATATTCAATTCCGTTCCATCACCAATTCTAACCAATTCATCTATTCGATCACGAGGTCATCCAGCTCGACAATACATTGTGCTCCAATCTCACGCGAGTTCAATTATCCACGGCGGTTCATGAATCACCATGCAACGCTCCTGCGGAATAATTATTCTCATCGGGCATAACTCTTGTTTGAGTTTTAGACTAACCCATTCTCGATACGCGGATTGGACCTACTCAATCCTCAAGTTCAATTCTTCAAGAACACAAATTCATTCTCGAGTCCACCTTCGCGTCAAACCACAAGTCGAAGCAATCAGATTGCCACGCCATCCAAGTTCAATCACTTCCGCTGTATGAATCACCATATCAGCGCTCACGCGGAGTGATCGATAATTCGATGCGACGTATGTACGAGGTTGGAGTTGCATTCGCATAAGACAAGAACGTCAACGTTATGGTTGTCAACAAAGCAAATCCAAGTATTCATATTTCATCCAAGCCAAATCAATTCGATAGTCTGACCGTCATACATCCAACTAGAAAATCCTCGAGCAAATCTATCTTTTTCTCGACACATTTTTAACATCCCAAGTATAGCATCCAACGGGACAATGACATTTGCACGATCGTCATTCGCCGAGTCAGAGTACCCCGAGTTATCGTATATCGATCTTTGACACGCCTCAATACCATCGACGATATGCGTAACCTGACAATCTTCCTTTGCAACCGATTTTGAGTCATGCGTTAATGTTGTTGTCCGAGTTGGATATTCCATAATTTCCTCGATATTCAAGATCAAGTTTGATCGCTATTCCTCAGCTAGTTTCAAGATCGTTGTCCAAACTCAAGTCACAATTTATTGAATCAATCCAAAATTGTGCGCGTGATCCTCTAAGTTTTCCTCGATCAAGACCATTCATTTTTATTCATCGTTCCGAATCGTTTTCTAACTTGCGTTACCCATTGACAAGTTGTCCGAACGACATCTCGTTCGGGACATTCGAAGTCACGACCAACTAAGCGTGACGCATTCTAAGGCTTTGCGCGATCGCATAGCCTCGCGACGTACTCGTGTGTTTCGTAATCCTCAATTTTTGCTCGAATGATTTTCCAAGAACATCCGTACCACTCGGATTCGAGCCATAAGATCTAGTCGTCGATATTCATTCTTATTCTTCTCCGAAACTATCACATACACCACTCGGGTTCAAGCCATCCTATTTAATCCACAATCACATTTGCATCATGCGCTAAGACATCCTTCAGATTCATTCGACGAATATCTAGCGTAATCGCTCACGTCGCCTCGACGTACTAAGTCGCTCGCACTAATCCTCAAAACCCAATAAATCTTCCGTGTACGCCTAAGCGTTAGTTTGATAGCGTTCCTATCGATATACACTCTAAGTGTATCTTTGTTCCCGACCGTGCGGTACTTGATATCGCTCGCGACTCGATTGCACCAGGAGTCGAGGTGCGCGACACGTGGACTAAGTTGTGCCGCATAACCATATCGTGGGACTATATTCTGAGTTTGCACGCTCAATTGCTAGGGTCATCGTAGGACTAGTTAGGCAAGCACGCAACATGATAACTTTAGCACGTGTTTTCATTCAAGACAAGTTGACACCGTTCGGCATAAAGGCCTTCGCCTATCGATCCTGTTCAACCGAGTACTTGTACGAGCTTTTGAAAATATTTAGACTTATTGTATGGAACATCCCAAGGCACAACGAGAGAGAGCGTACACTTCTTTTTCCAACGACGAGCTTTCAAAACTGAGAAATCGACGTGAAGTCCAAGGACGTAAAGCCGTGCTCTGATACCAATCTGTCACGCCCCGCTCCCGTAGGAGAGATCGTCCTCGCTAAGGCGTGATGCCGCAAAGGCCTAGGTTGCGCCCGTGCAAGGCCAAGTCTAGAAACAGCCGATTTGAGCTAGGCCACAGAGTCGCACAGAGTGTCCCCATTTGCAACGGAAAGTAAATGAACACAAGTTGAAGCAAATTCAAATTCTTTATTGATATTCAAGAAGTTTACAAGCGGCGCTAGGCCGATATTACAAATCGCTCATGCTCTCTCTCTGAAACATAAAAGGCGTGCCAAGTGGCTTACAACATGGAATAATTCATGGCGATGTTCCGATACATTATGTCCTGTATAGGTGCTTCAGCTTCTTGCAACGTCCCAGGGCTCCGGATGTTGGCTCCGCGCCTTAACATGTTCGATGGAAGATTCACACCCGCCGGCGTCTACTGCATCCTGCAAGCAGACTGTGGGGTTATCAGTACATTATTATACACTGGTGGGGAGGCTCGCTCGCCCATAATGCTATCATTACCAAACACGTTCCATTTACTTTTGTGCACCGTCTATCATTATTGTCTTTCTAATCTTGCCTTAGGATCAGTTTCATGAATATTCATAACCTATCTCGTGTTGCCAAATTCAATGTGTTGCATGGTAAATACATGCATGACTTACCCATACTTACTGTCCGGCCTTTCTTGTCCAAAGTAAACCAAGTTAGTCAACAATTCATAGGAAATAACTTAACGTGATTCATGTGAACTTTCAATATCAAGGGCGTGTCCCTGCCTCGGGTTCTAGCACGTCGTAGGCACATTTCTAACTCGTTTTCTCGAAGTACTCTTGATCATTTTGTGTGTTATATTCAAGCCTGTTCGGAAGGTGCATTGTTCAGATTAACTTAGACTACTTTGATTCAATGCAAGGACTTGCACGTGGATTGCCTCCAGCAAAGCCCACTTAATCTATATGTATCGGTCGCTGGCATCACAAGCTAATTTGGACATGTCTTCCCCTTGGTAATTTCCTCACCTATCATGGCGTGCGGCTTGGTATACCCTGATAGTCTTTTGAAATACCGGCCTTACGTCCCCTGGTGGCCAAGTCCGCACTCAGGCAGCCCGTAAGCCATATTTTGATTTCCACCCGGACCTGCACGTCCTTCACACTTTGACATTGTCGCTGGAAATACCCTTATTTGCCTCTCCGTATACGATGGAGGTATCCACGACCATTTGGTTTTATTTGTCATTTTAACTTAACGGTTGTCTCTGCGCCGTAGGCTAACCCTTAGCCTTAATGTATTATCGACCAGGTTGGCGTCCGTGCAGCGCGGGTAGCGAGCCCCGTTGCACGTGCCCGTCATACCTGTCGCTAACCATTCTTTCATCTTATTTTTCATTCATTCTTTCTTTCTATCTTTCTTTCTTTCACTTGTTCGTTCATTCGTTGATTCATTCACATATTCATTCATTCATTCATTCTTGATTCATTCATTCATACATTACGCAACTCCCAGTGCGGGAGTCGCCTTAGCAACCCATCGGTCCCATAATCTTTCAATGTTGCTATACTGTACTCAGAACGACTATGTTGATAGTCTTCCATTTCATTGTTGTAATCCATTCATTGTTTCATTGTTGAATGGAAGCTTGTGCCTTAGCACGAGCGTAGAGCACGGTACGAGGGTTCTCATATTTTTCTATGTTCTTTTCCATATTCTATACGAGCATACAAGATAGGATTATTTCCTTAGCTAGGTGCGTTGAGTCGTTTATTAGCATGCGCAGCGTATTATAGCGATTCTAGCAGATAGTGCGTAGTGTTGTATGTTATGTGTCTAGGCTAAGCAAAGATGGATTCATCGGAGCCACCCACCTTAGCGATGTTCACATCGGTCGAGCGACACTCCGAGGGCACCTTTGAAAGTCTAAGTCTGGATTCATCTTGACGGGCAAATGTAAGCCTTACATCGATTCTTCTTTAGGTCGATGCCAACGCTTCGGGTCGACGGCTCGTTTGAGTCGTTGCACTTGCCGTTTGAATCGACGTTCCGCTAGGGCGGAGTAGGTCATTACATTTACGAACCATTAACTTATTTGCTAGATGGGCTACTCTAGTCCAGTCACTTGCTAAATCAAAAATCCTTCGCTTCTTAGAGGGGCTAACAATCCGTGCAATATAGGAGTTTCGTTCTCGAGATCCTAACAAGGTTCCATAATAGAACATAATTTGAGAAATCCAGATTGTGCTCTTGTCCGTGGTTATTTAAACACATGGGCAAAGAATATAAATGCAATACAAGATCATATCGCGACTTCCAGGTAGATGGAATAAGGTTTACGAATGACTTCACATTCTAAAAGGTGGAGAATACATAATAGGTGTAAGGATCTAGTTCAAATAGTATGGTTTTCTGGTCCGAATATGGTGGTATGCCTGGATGGGCTTTACTGAGTCTTAAAAGGCTTCCTGATTGGATATCAATCGTTGGTTGGGTGAACCTTGGATCACCATCTATATCGACTGGACAAGACCCCAATGATAAAAACTTTTACTACTAGGTTAGGGTAACATAGACTAGGTTTCAACCCAAGTGGGTTGAGCTAGTTGCTAGTCAGGTTGATTAACTAAGTTTCTAAAGTCCACAATGTGCCTTCGGTGACTTTTGTGTTTAAGTAGCACAAGCGCCCTCTATCAAGTGGCACACTAGTGGCGTGTGCAAAGTGGGCTTCGAGTAGATCACCACTACATATTAGGTTGAAGGAATTAAGTCAAAGTTAAGGCTCTAATGGAAGTCGAAAAGTATACCGGTATTATGCTAAGGGGCATAACTAGCCCTTTTAGACCTGAAAGTCGTACCACAAAAATAAAGTACAAGGGAACGTGTCTGAGTGGGACATGATATACCTAGATGAAGGTGGACTCGTCTAGATCTTGTATATGAAGTTTGTTGGAAGATAACAGCTGGTCTCGTGCTCCGAATATTAATGACACGGCCGGGGACACAAAATGATCTAAATGGAAAGTGGGAGTCCATGGGGCACTAATTATCACCCTAATGGGAATTATTCCTATCAATCAGTAATCTTCATATATTCCAAAATTTTAGGGCTTACAGTCTTTCTACCTTAGAAGCTAGGACAGAGTTTTAGGAATAGAGAATAAGGCACGACGTATCGGGATACGGTAGATATAAGTCAAGTCAAGGGTCGTTCCTCGAAAATTAGAAATTGAGTGCGTGTGCAATAACACATGGTCGATAAAATAGAATGACCTACTCGTCCACAGTATACATGAGTTGTCGACGGGGTAACCAACTCTAAAGCACATCATATGAAAAGATTTCTAACAACTGAGTCGTGAATTTCCATTGGGGTCAAACCTGTCAGACTATTGACAAGGGTTCTAGTTGAAGCAAGCTTCAAACAAATGATTAAAGGCTCACAACATTCGGTCTCTAGAGAATATGTAGTCTCCTAGGTTGGCATTTGGTCAAGGGGAAAGATCCTAATCATTCTCGTACTCCAATGACTAGAAGATCAAGATAGTAGGTTTATTGTTAAAGGGAGGACGAGTAACTCAAGGCAAGGTTCCAGTCACTGGCTGGCTATGGATAGCTATACTTGCGTATACAACTATCATAGCCATGGGGATACTCGGTATCTATCTACTAATTACGAGCTTTCTTTCCAATCGGTGAAAGACAAAAACAATAAAGAGTTCAAGAGATATGTCATCGAATACAATTACGTGGTTCAAAGGCGAGTGTATAATTCAAGAGGAATTATCAAAGCAGTCACGGATGAGATCCTAAAGACATCTACATCTCACTCCACGTAAGAAAATTAGATGAAGAGCGAACCAATTGCATCATGGTTGATCAGACCGTAATACAATGATTCTGATTGGACAATATGTTAGCGGGCGTCCCCAATAAACATATGTCTCGAATCAAGCTCGATAAAAGAGTAAGCTTGCAAAAACTAGGCCGTATTAGCAGCATTGGTCAAGAGAGTCAAAATATAGATATGCGAGATTTTTGAAAGGAGGAAAAAGTAGTTCGAGTTTTGAGAGAATCAAAGCCTTTCCTGGTGTCCTTATTTATAGGCATTCTACTATCTACTATCCATAGGGTCTTGGTCGACTAATGGGTTATGGACTTTTGGGTTCTATTTTCTAAGTAAACATATTAGTGTCAGTCAAGTTCCTCGTCAATAGACCACAGGGACCATGAAATGCTAGGTTGGAAGACATGCTACTCAACTTCTACTAGTATTGGCCTTGGATCTTAGAGGGCATACATGGCACTTTCCTATCCTCTATAATATCCTAAACTTGTAATCACGTCTGAAATATTTTACCGAAAATTATGCCTCGCCCGTATACTCTGGTTGTTGCAAATCCTTGGTTCCATGATTCAATTGTGGTAGGCTATCAGGTACTCTACCTTACATTGACACAAGGGTATCTTAAGATCAAAAGAGGTCAACTAGGACATAGTTTTAGCAATGATCCATAACCTATAACTCTTCGAAAGGATTTCAATTCTATGGGTTGTGCCTCGCCAGTGCGCTGCTGGCTGCAGTGAACCCACACTCTCCGCTCTCAGGTAATTGGCGACAGTGCGCTGCTGTCTAGTCATCGCAGTCGTTTAATTACTCTAACTATATTCCTAATAAAGTCAAAGAGCTGCTAGGGATTCGACTTAGTTGACTATGGTAGAAAGCGTAAACACCTGCCTGTAAGTCTCAATCCTTAAAGTAAAAGGTTGACCGGGGGAATTAACTGACGACAAGGAAAATAAGGACATCCTAACATTTATCTCAAATATATTCCAA
>JANAVB010028803.1:35000-45000 GCA_029216955.1 Iris pallida
ATGAAGTCAAGTATTTTCTATCTATATTGTCACTACCACATTTCTAGCTTGAGGGTATTTTGGTCATTTTTAAAATTTTGGGAACTATTTGAAATTATTAGTATTAATTATAATTATTAAAATTTTAAGTGATTTTTAGTATAATTGATTTGTTGCTACTATTGACTTTGACTCTGGGTGACTTAGGAGACTATCCTAGAAGCTAACCTAGGTTATGACTACTTGGTTAGAGTGTGTAACCCTAGCTTGACCTAAGTTAGTGATATCCAACCAATTAAAATTTATTTGGAGAGAATAGGAATTTATTTGGCTAGAGAATGGCTTGTGGTTTCATAAGTCATGATTATAGACTTAAGCCCATAGAGGCCCAAAACCCAACACTATGTAGAACCCTAACTTAGCCCAACACTTCCCATGGCCGGCCAATCCTAATCCACCCCATCTATTTAATGTCTCCTCAAAGTTAGGGCTAGCCTCCTTTAGAAAGTTCTTAAGTTGGAAAAAAAGAGGTATGCTCCATCTTCAATAATTCCTAGAAAATCCTATTTAATTCCTTTTTCCCACAAACTAATTGCAATAGGTTCTAAATTCCTTCTACTTGTTGTTTGTGTTGAGAAATTTCAGAGTGTGGACAATTTGAAGGAGTTTTGGTGGCTTGAGGATCCACTCACATTAAGGCTTTTTGAGCCATTGCAAACCCGTAGGTAATTTCGAATCCCTTCCGTAAAATAGGGTTTTGATTGCATTTTTAGGAAGCCCTAGGCCTACCCTAACTGTAGGTATAGCTATCCCTAGGTTTCGTGTCCAATACGTGTCCGTATCGGACACGTATCAGTCCTTGCATGAATGTGTTTGATGAAATGCCCCAAAGGGCTTTTCGATTTGATTTTTGGATTATTTTTAAATAGGAAATTAGGGTTTATGTTTATGGGTTTCTAGTGTCCTGAGTTGGTTTTGGCGTCGTGTCGGGTCGCGATGGACATGGGAACACGCGGGTGCAGCACGCGCGCACGAACAGTGCCTTTCTCCTGCTGCTCGGGGTCTCCTGTGCACAGCACAGACCACATGGACACGAGATGTTTGACACACACGATGGGGCATCGACTGACACCACATGTGTCATGTTTTAGGGCCTTTCGTGTCGTGTCGGATACGGTATCACGTGTGCACGAGGAGTACACTGTGCGTGCACAGTTCTGTAGGTTGTTCTGTGTTTTAATTCTGGGTTTATTGATTTAATTCATGTTTTTAATTTCTAATTAGATCCTAAACATGATTTATGATATACTATAGATTGGATTTACATGTTAGTTTAGGTTGTTTGCTGTGGAATGGGGATTTGAATATGGAAGTTGGCATGTTCGACTGATACCTGATACCACATTACATTTTTACATTCCCTGAACATTTCAATCCTATTAAATTAATTATTTCAATTACCAATGTTTCCCACATAACTGTTTTTCATGTTTAGCTTAATATTACATTCGATATTGGCTTTTGTTTTAGAATGGGATATTAGACTTTGTGTTGGGCTTCGAAATTCTTGACTGGGAACTGGATTCATTTCCTATACCTGAGGTGAATCCATTCCTAATGAACTGTAAATTGAATTGATAGCCTATAATCTGAGAAGAATTCCAGTTATCACTACACACAGGTTATTGCCATGCCACTGATTTCCTTTTCCCTTTCGAAACTAATATTGGAATGATCTATTGAGCTGTAATTTCCCCATATATTGTATTGTTTGTTTTATTGTTGAATGTGGGATTGAGTATTTAGTTAACTGAATTGATTTCAAATGTAACTGTCAACTGTTAAACTGAGAATTGATCCTCTTAATATCCTGAACTGATTTCCATTTCATTTTACACTATCATTCCCGGTTTTCTTATTACCTGAACTATTCTCCCCTTAATACTTCACTGATTTCCTTTAACCTGAGATTAATTCATTCCCTGTGAACTGTCAACTGTGTTGAGTTATGTAGGAAACTGTTTTCCAGGAATCCTATTTACTGTCAATGTATTACAGTTTTTCCTAGTTTACTGATTTCCAGGATATGATGTTAGCTTCTAATTTCTATGCCCTGTTATCTATTCCTTTTGCACACATAACTGTCATGTATCACTACACTATCATGTCTCTCACATATACACCCTCATGCCATATCTTACACACACACTCATGTCTTCATTCACATACACATGTATACCATCATATCCCCTTCTCCTTATTCTCTATGTATATATATATATATATATATATATATATATATATATATATATATATATATATATATATATATATATATATATGTGTGTGTACTATTATATATATTAGATATATATGTATGTGTGGTATACATAAAGGTAACCTATATGCTAATGCGTATTTCTATATTAGATTATATAAATATATCTATGTGTGTATTATATTAGATATATATATTGTCATGTGTATATGTGTGTTATGGTTGGGTTAGGCATGGTAATGCCTAATAGCCTAGATTAGGGCTCTTAGCCTATGGGTGGCCTGAATGCTAGTATAGAGTCTAGATTGGACTTGTAAAGCCTTGTTAGACCTAGAATAGACTAGTTAGACTAGTATAGACTTGTTTGACTTAGGTTTGACTTGATTGACCTAGTTTGACTTCTAGGGTTGACTAGAGTTGACCAAGAGTTGACTTTGGTCTAGATTGACCTAGATTCATGTAGAATGCATTGACTTGCATCTTATTATCGTTTTAGACTCATAGTGACTTGTACTGTTCTATAGGAGACAGACACCACTCCTCGGACAGTAGATATTCTTCAGATTCTCAGGATACAGACGAGTACATTCTCTGATCTTTTCATATCCTGTATTAGCAGTATATTTCCTGCTTTAGATTACTTTACATGATGCTGACACGTTGGAAACACGGATTAGTACTATATGGATCTTGTCGTGCGATGTTATTCCCTTAGCGGATACATCGGGTATTCGTGTACTTTATCGTGAGCATCGTGTACTTCTTATATTCGTGACATTCGTGTACAAATCGTGTGAAATCGTGTATATTCATGTATTCACATGATCTTCGTGTACGACCATTCTTCGTGTATAATAACATAACTTGGCTAGATCCTTGTGTATTGATTGGGGCAGGGGAGTAGAAGTGGTTATGTAATCAATCCAGTAGATTACTCGTGCACAAACCTCTGTAGATTACTCATGTACAATATCGTGTCGTTTACATAACCGTCTTGTGCTCTGAATCACTAGTCACTGATAGTTCTCTATATACTGTATCTATTTATTTACATTCTTCTTTTTTATCATGTTATTCTTTCAGTTTCTTGTATCTTTCTCTCTAGCATGATCATATATCCTGACCTGCTATGATTTGTTGAGATGTACCGTGCTCGCTCCTGTCCTGACAGGACCTGTTAAAATATTACAGAGGACGAGGCTGAAGCATTCTGCCCTATATATTACGGTACGACCCTAGATGAGTGCTTGGACTTGGACCAGCAGCAGGACCCACTAGCAGTGGATGACACTCCCTTAGACTAGGATGTCTTACTTTTTATAGATTACTGTATATGGATTTTGAGATTTTGGGATATGTACTTATTTTAGACACTTAGACTTCTGGATTGTATCTCTGTGATTTCTTCTGTTCTGGATATTTATCTATCTATCTATCTTTATCCTGTTCTACCTTAGTTGTGATTGAGACTGTATTTGCTATGTCACCTCCATTCGGAGAGTATATACTGTATAGGTACCTTTATATTGTTAGATGTTGACCTAGGACAGCGTTCTACTGCCGACACTGCGGAGTAGGCTGGACGTACCCACGTCTCGTACCCTTACTCTAGGATGCGGGTCGTGACACGTTTTTTGTGGTGGCCCATACAGGTCTAGGTTGGAAATGTAGTGGTATTCGAACTAGAATATCGCTGCAGCCTGCAGTAGGAATTAGTATTATTTTTTGAAGGTACTCAATCACACTAGAAAAAACTCCTTATCAGATTCTGTATATCTACATTTGCTGCTTATTGCCTTCCTTTGAATTTTAAACTGTCCTCCTTTGATATTTCGACTCATTCTCAGTAATTGTTTCTTATTTGATCTGTGTCTCCAGGATAGTTGAGACGAGATCGCATCGCCCTGGACCGGGAGATACTGGAGAGGGGTCTAGCACCTAACGACCTCAGCAGCAGCCAGCTCCCCGTGCCACAGGGCCAGTGCAGCCCTCAGGAGTCGGTGTTTCTGCAGCTTTTGGAGGAGCACCTGCACCAGTCAGGAGGCCGAGCATTGTGATTCCTGAGATCCTTCCACCACAGCAGCCTCCGCCTGCGGGGATGGTAGATGTTGCACATCTCTTCTCCTTCGTGGAGAGGATTCTGGAGTCCCACCACCAACAGCAGCAGAGGCGACTACCAATTTCTGCCAGGGGATAGACGAGGTGCACCAGCTGGTTCGCACTACTGTAGAGTTGTTTACTGCTCAGGGGACCCAGCTGCAGCCCCGTCGGAGGAAGAAGGACATACAGAACTTTCAGAAGATGCATCCCAGAGAGTTCTTCGGCACATAGGGTATCCATTATGCAGACGACTGGATAAAGCATATTGAGAAGATATTCAGGCTGGCGGAGATACCAGATCGAGACGGGGGGCAGCCAGATGCAGGACTTAGCCCGTGCGTGGTATCAGACAGATCCCAGGGTATGAGTTGAGGGCCAGACTTGGGCCCAGTTCAAGGAGCTGTTTAAGGAGCAATTCTTTCCTGATGTGGCCTTGGAAGGTATCGAGGCACAGATTGAGGGTCTGGTTCAGAGGAACCAGACTGTAGCTGAGTATGCTGGAGAGTTTTGTAGATTGGCCCATTTCATAGATGACATGACTGAGAAGACGAAGGTGAGGAAGTTTTGCCGAGGCTTGATTAGAGAGGTTCGGTCACTAACTAAGAGCGACCGTAATGCTACTTTTGCAGAGATATTTTGGGGGCTATGGCAGCGGAAGATGACCTAGGGTTAAAGCAGAAGAGGGGTCGTGACTTCCAGGGTGGTAGTAGCAGTCAGGGGCAGGCCAAGAGGCCTCACTTCCAGCAGCAGTAGCCGCAGAGGCCACTTCAGCAGTATCAGCAGCAGGGCAGGGCACCTCTTCAGCAGGTGCAGTATCAGCAGCAGAGATGGCAACAGGCACCCAGGCAGCAGGCTATCGGTTGTACCTTTTGTAAGAAGCCTGGGCATGATTGGGACGAGTGCAGGAAGAGACTCGGTAGATGCTTGATGTATGGTTCGGCGGACCATCAGATGCGAGAGTGTCCAGTTGCGATGATACGTCCAGTAACAGAAGGAGTTGGGGCAGCCAAGGCTCCAGCAGGTCAGCTGAAGGGGCCACTGCAGACCAAACAACAGAGGTTTCACCTGCACCAGCAGCAGGCATGAGGTGGACAGCAGGGGCGAGCTTTTGCCATGGCGGCTGAGGATGCAGAGGCCATAGGAGAATTGATAGCAGGTTCGGTTCTTCTAGACTCCACTCCAGCTTTTGCACTCTTTGATTCTGGGCTTCCCACAGCTTTGTGTCAGTATCGTATGCTATTAGACACAGTCTGGTTTCTGAACAATTGCCTAGGACCTGTAAGATCACGACCGAGGATGGGGTCATCCTCGTGATTGATATTTGCAGATGGCAGAGCGTCGTATTAGGAGGCCGAGTATTGGGGGTGAGTTTGCTCGTCATGCCATTATCGAACTATAATATAGTATTAGGTATGGACTGGTTGAGTAGACATCACGCCCGCATCTATTGTCGAGGGGGTAGAGTTTTGTTTCGGGCGCCAGGAGAGCCAGAGTTTGAGTACACCCGACGGCAAGCAGAGCAGGACAGTGTCGTCTTCTGTGGAGCTTCAGTTGAGGCGCAGGTGGCTCCACATCCCTTGATCACAGAGTTTATAGACGTATTTCCAGAGGAGTTGCCAGGGCTTCCACCGGACAGGGATGTAGAGTTCTCGATAGACTTGGTTTCCGACGTGGAACCGATTTCTCAGCATGTTTATCTAGTGAACAACAGTGAATTGGTGGAGCTGAAGAAGCAGATGGATGAGCTACAGGACAAGGGCTTCATCCGATCGAGTTTTCACCTTGGGGTGCACCGGTACTCTATGTACCCAAGAAGGATGGGTCGGTACGGATGTGTATCGACTACAGGGCACTCAACAACCTGACGGTCAAGAACAGATACCCACTGCCGTAGATTGATGATCTCTTTGATCAGTTGAGCGGAGCTCGGGTGTTCTCCAAGATTGATTTGAGGTCAGGTTATCACCAGGTGAAGGTGAAGCGGGAGGATATTCCTAAGACCGCTTTCAGGACGCGGTATGGGTAGTTTGAGTTTTTGGTTATGCCGTTTGGGCTGACCAATGCACCAGCAGTGTTTATGAACCTAATGAACAAGGTGTTCCACCAGCACTTGGATAAGTTCGTGGTGGTATAAATTGATGATATCCTGGTGTATTCCAAGATAGAGGATGAGCACTTGAGAGTGGTTCTGGAGACACTTAGGAGGGAGAGATTGTATGGCAAGCTCTCGAAGTACGAGTTCTTCCTAGACAGGGTTGACTTCTTGGGTCATGTGGTGACTGGAGATGGTATCTCAGTGGACCCGAAGATCACAGCAGTTGAGGCTTGGGTAGCACCGACTTCGGTGGCAGAAATCAGGAGTTTCCTGGGGCTGGCAGGATATTATAGAAGATTTGTGCAGGATTTTTTCCCGGTTGCAGAGCCGTTGACTCGGTTGACCCGGAAGGATGCTGAGCAAGTTTGGTCAGAGGAGTGTCAGACAGCTTTTGATGAGTTGAAGAAGCGGCTTACGACAGCTCCGATTCTGACATTGCCTTCAGGTTCAGGTGGATTCACTATCTATAGTGACGCTTCAGGGAAGGGGCTGGGTTGTGTCTTGCAGCAGCATGGGAAGGTGATTGCCTATGCTTCCAGGCAATTACGTCCCCATGAGAAGAACTACCCTACCTATGACCTGGAGTTGGCAGTGGTGGTTTTTGCTCTGAAGTTGTGGAAGCACTATCTGTATGGCGAGAGGGTGGAGATTTTCACAGATCATAAGAGCTTGAAGTATATGTTTACACAGAAAGAGATCAACATGAGGCAGCGCAGATGGATAGAGTTGAAGAAGGACTTTGACATCTCACTTCAGTATCACCCGGATAAGGCCAACGTGGTTGTCGATGCCTTGAGTAGGTATCCGACAGCCATGTGTTTGACTATGGATCGGCACTTGCTTGCAGACTTGGAGAGCCTTGGGATTGAGGTGATTGTGCCCGGAGTGCAGATGCAGTTATGGGGCCTTCAGATACAGTCGGACTTGATGGAGAGGATCAAGGCGACGTAGTTGGAGGATGTGGCTCTGCGGTGTATCCGAGAGCAGGTTCGTGCAGGGTTGGTGGATGGCGAGTTTTCACTTGCAGAGGATGGTGCCTTGAGGGACGGTTCCAGGTTATGTGTGCCTAACGGGGAGGTCAAGGAGCAGATCATGCAGGAGGCTCACAGATCGAGTACTCTATACATCCTGGTACAACAAGATGTACATGGATCTGTGAGAGCATGTCTGGTGGTACGGAATGAAGCGGAAGGTAGCTCGCTTCGTAGCTAGATGCTTGGTCTGTCAGCAGGTCAAGGCAGAGAGACAGAGGCCCGGAGGATTATTGCAACTGTTGTCTATTCCAGAGTAAAAGTAGAAACATATCACCATAGATTTCGTATCTGGATTGCCGCGTACACCAGAAGGGAAAGACGCGATTTGGGTCATCATTGACAGGTTGACCAAATCGGCCTACTTCTTGCCATTCAAGGTGGGTACGTCTATAGAGAGCTTGCGAAGTTGTACATGCGGCAGATAGTCAGGATTCACGGAGTTCCCGTCAACATTATCTCAGATCGGGATAGTCGCTTTACTTTCCATTTCTGAAGAAGTCTGCAGACTAGTTTGGGCACTCAGCTCAAGTTTAGTACTGCATACCACCCCCAGACGGACGGACAGTCAGAGAGGACTATTCAGACACTCGAGGATATGTTGCAGACGTACGTCCTGGATTTTGGAGGTTCCTGGGAGGATCATCTATATTTGGTGGAGTTTGCTTACAACAATAGTTATCAGGCCTGCAATGAGATGTTACCTTTTGAGGCTCTGTACGAGCATAGGTGTCGTACACCCTTATCTTGGGATGATCTTGGAGAGCGAGCTTTATTGGGACCAAAGATGGTTGTTGACGCAGCCGAGAAGGTAAAGCTTATCAGGGACAGATTCATATGGTACAGGACAGACATCGGCACTTGGACGATAGCCACCGGAGGCCGTTGGAGTTTGAGGTACAGTTTTAGGGATAGGATCAGAAGTAGGTTGTATTTTTTTTATTTGATTGATCGTGTTTAATTTTTAGTAACTTGAGACCTTGCTTGTGATTAGGTTGGAGACATGGTTTTTCTGCGGATATCTCCGACTCGTGGTACGATATATTTTGGTGGAGGTAGGAAGCTTAGCCCGCGCTTCGTCGGCCCTTTCGTTATCAGCGGGAGAGTCGTTGATGTGGCATAGAGGCTGGACTTGCCACCTGCACTAGTGGGAGTTCACAACGTATTCCACGTATCACAGTTGAGATGGTACGTGGCGGACCCTAGCCATGTGCTTGATCATTCGGAGATCGAGGTTAGACCTTCTCTCAGTTATCCAGAGCAGCCTATGGAGATTCTGGATCGCCGTGAGATGGTGCTGAGAAACCAGGTGATACCCTTAGTTCGCGTCGTATAGTGGCATCATTCTCTAGGAGAGTCGACCTAGGAGCGGGAGGATGAGATGCACGAGCGATATCCATATCTGTTTGCACCGTGAGGTATGATTATCTATCCTTCTCATCAGTGGTTTCGCCCTTTTAATTTCGAGGACGAAATTATTTTAAGGGGGATAGATTTGTCACTACCATATTTCTAGCTTGAGGGTATTTTGATCATTTTTAAAATTTTGGGAATTATTTGAAATTATTAGTATTAATTATAATTATTAAAATTTTAAGTGATTTTTAGTTTAATTGATTTGGTGCTATTATTGACTTTGACTCAGGGTGACTTAGGACTGTCCTAGAAGCTAACCTAGGTCATGACTACTTGGTTAGAGTATGTAACCCTAGCTTGACCTAAGTTAGTGATATCCAACCAATTAGAATTTATTTGGAGAGAATAGGAATTTATTTGGCTAGAGAATGGCTTGTGGTTTCACAAGTCATGATTAATGACTTAAGCCCATAGAGGCCCAAAACCCAACACCATGTAGAACCTTAACTTAGCCCAACACTCCCCATGGCTGGCCAACCCTAATCCTCCCCATCTTTTTAATGCCTCCTCAAAGTTAGGGATAGCCTCCTTTAGAAAGTTCTCAAGTTGGAAAAAAAAGTGGTATGCTCCATCTTCAATAATTCCTAGAAAATCCTATTTAATTCCTTTTTCCCTCAAACTAATTGCAATAGGTTCTAAATTCCTTCTACTTGCTGTTTGTGTTGAGAAATTTTAGAGTGTGGACAATTTGAAGGAGTTTTGGTGGCTTGAGGATCCACTCATATTGGAGCTTTTTGAGCCATTGCAAACCCATAGGTAATTTCGAATCCCTTCCATAAAATAGGGTTTTGATTGCATTTTTAGGAAGCCCTAGGCCTACCCTAACTGTAGGTATAGCTATCCCTAGATTTCGTGTCCAATACGTGTCCGTATCGGACACGTATCAGTCCTCGCATGAATGTGTTTGATGAAATACCCCAAAGGGTATTTTGATTTGATTTTTGGATTGTTTTTGAATAAAAAGTTAGGGTTTATTGTTGCTTATGGGTTTCTGGTGTCCTGAGTTGGTTTTGGCATCATGTCGAGTCGCAGTGGACACGGGAACACGCGGGTGCAGTACGCGCGCACGAGCAGTTCCTTTCCCCGCTGCTCGGGCTCTCC
>JANAVB010028803.1:47500-58681 GCA_029216955.1 Iris pallida
TAACATAACTTGGCTAGATCCTTGTGTATTGATTGGGGCGGGGGAGTAGAAGTGGTTATGTAATCAATCCAGTAGATTACTCGTGTACAAACCTCTGTAGATTACTCGTATACAACATCGTGTCGTTTACATAACCGTCTTCTGCTCTGAATCACGAGTCACTGATAGTTCTCTATATACTGTATATATTTATTTACAGTCTTCCTTTTATCATGTTATTCCTTCAGTTTCTTGTATCTTACTCTCTAGCATGATTATATATCCCGACCTGCTATGATTTGTTGAGATGTACTGTGCTCGATCCTGTCCTGACTGGACCTGTTGAAATATTACAGAGGACAAGGCTGAGGTGTTCTGTCCTACATATTACGGTACGACCCTAGATGAGTGCTTGGACTTGGACTAGCAGCAGGACCCACTAGCAGTGGATGACACTCCCTTAGACTAGGATGTCTTACGTATTTTTCATGGATTACTGTATATGGATTTTAAGATTTTGGGATATGTACTTATTTTAGACACTTAGACTTCTGGATTGTATCTCTGTGATTTCTTCTGTTCTCGATATTTATATATCTATCTATCTTTATCCTGTTCTACCTTAGTTGTGATTGAGACTGTATTTGCTATGTCACCTCCATTCGGAGAGTATATACTGTACAGGTACCTTTATATTGTTAGATGTTGACCTAGGACAGCGTTCTAACGTCGACACTGCGGCGTAGGCTGGACGTACCCACGTCTCGTGCCCTTACTCTACGGTGCGGGTCGTGACATACATAGAAAATCTCAACCGTTGTAACATAAGGTATACGATTTATCAATAATATGTATCCATAGGTGCTACAATAATTAGGTAATAATAAATATAATATAGCAAATACCCAAAAACAAAATTCATCAAGATCAAGATACTAAAAACTATTTTTCAAAAAAGTTTTCACAGTGCACTATAGAGAAAATGTATAATATAAGTGTGCACTAATAAGTATAGTGTAACAAGAACAAATATCGATATCTAGTTATATGTAAATAAACATCTTCTCTCAAGATCATAATTAAAGACAAATCAATTAAGAATATCAACTGAGATCTAGATATTCATTAAAACATGATAGATATTAAAAGCTATGTAGGAAGCATGTTACCGAAATGGTTCTAGTGACCACACTTATGTTGGTACAATTGCTTGAAAGATGACTGTAGAAGCATAAAAATTTCAGCAGACTCGACAACAATGCGCCCAAGCAGTCATATGCGCCCAAGCCAAAAAGTTCATATGCGTCCAAATCACCAGAGAAGTCATATGCGCCCAAGTCACCAGTGAAGTCGTATGCGCCCAAGTCACCAGAGTGAGCTATGCGCCCATGTGCCCACTTTAGGCTCCTCCAGAGGGGGGCACATAGCCCGATTTCAGGCTATGCGCCCAAGTAAGAACAGCCCCTAACTCGGTCAAACCCACGATCGTGAGCCGAAGAATACAGCCACGTCAGTCTCCACGAACAGTCGTGCACCGAAGCATGCGACCACGTCAACACCACGATCAACCCACGATCACGCAGTCTGCATGAGCCTACAGCCTATGCACCAAAGGCAGAACCATGCGCCCACATGAGAACCAGTCTATTTTCTTATGTGGGGGCATAACATCATTCCAACACAGAAATGACTATAAAAAGGGGTCTCATACCTCTTCAAAGCACAGAACGGAGAGCATTTTCAAGAGCCAAATTGCTGCATTTCTTGCCAGTAAGCCAAAAGTTAGCAATTTTCTTAGGTTTTCTCCCATTTTTGTAATCGGAGTGTCAACGCTCGATCTCCATCATCCCAATCCCCGAAATTCTTTTTGTACTCTGGGATCCTCAGCGCAGGATCTCTCAGGCATACTCGATTTGTGGTGCCTTACGCCAATAAGAAAAGAGCGTTTCTTCTTCTTTTTTGTTTGTGTCCACAAAAATGGCAACTCTGCTGGGGACTACCTTTTTCTCTGATGAGAAGGTGGTGACGCAATCTGATACCGACAAAGTGGGGAGCACTCAAAAGATGTTGATCGTAAAGTTCGATCAACAGGCATTCAAAGAGATGCTCTCGTGGGACGGCTCTACTCCTTCAAAATTAGCGAAGCCAAATAAGTCTCGCAAGACTTGGTTTCCGAAGGCTCGCGTTGCATATCCTGCCAGTGTCATAGAAGATATACATCCGAAGGACTCTGTCATGTGGGCACATGGCTCTGCCAAAGAAGCTCCACAAATGAAGAAGGCTCATACTGTTCCGGGCTCTACTAGCCTAACGATTTCTCTCTTGTGCAACCAACAATAGAGGGTTCAACGCTCGAGACTTGGCAAAGAAAAATACTACGATACCAAGAATTGAAGTGTTCGATATTCTGAGCAAACTCAGCGTGGCTCACAAACGAAGGAGGCAAAGTTGAAAGAAAATAGTGCTGCTTCACCAAGCATGCGCCCAAAGCTATGCGCCCAACAGGGTGTGTGGGCGCATAACCCTGGCCAAAAGACTTCTGTCTTCGACAGATTATGCATCTAGGGTCATGCGCCCAAGGCTATGCGCCCAAGCTCTACTGACCCATACTATGCACCCATATCAAGGAAGCTTAGGCATGCTGCCAAGACCTCTGGGAAGCATGCGTCCAAAGGCAGAATCCACGGTCTATGTGCCCATGTAGAAGCATAAAAATTTTATCAAGTGAAGCTCTATACGCCCAGCAAGTGAAGCACTATGCGTCCAGCCAATGAAGCTCTATGCCCCCCAGCCAGTGAAGCTCTATGCGCCCAGCCAGTGAAACTTCATGCGCCCAAGACAAGCTCCCCCAAAAAGAGGGAGCATAGCCTAAGACATGGCTATGCGCCCAAGCCTGACTCAGTCAAAGCCATGATCAAAATGTGTACCGAAGCGTACGGCCACGTCAGTCTCCATGAGCAATCGTGCATCGAAGCATCCGGCCACGTCAGCACCACGATCAACCCACGACTATACAGCCTGCACGCGCCCAAAGCAGGACTATGTGCCTACATGAAAACTAGCGTGTTTCCTCATGTGGGCACATAACATCATTCCAGCTCAGAAACTACTATAAAAGGGGATCTCATCCCTCTTCAAAGGACAGAATGGAGAGCATTTTCAAGAGCCAAATTGCTGAGCTTCTGGCCAGTGAGCCGAGAGTTAGCAATTTTCTTAGGTTTTCTCCCACTTTGTAATCGGAGTGTCAACGGAGTAAAGGAGCAACTGCCACTCGATCTCCATCGTCTCATTCTCCAGAATTCTTTTTTGTACTTGTGGATCCTCAGCGCAGGATCTCTCTGGCGTACTCGATTTATGGTGCCTTGCGCCAATAAAGAAAAGACAGAGTTTTCTTCTACTTTTTGTGTGTATCCACAAAAATGGCGACTCTGTTGGAGGCTACCTTTTTCTCTGACGAGAAGGTGGTGACGCAATTCGATACCGACAAAGTGGGGATCACTCAGAAGATGCTGATCGTAAAATTCGATCAGCAGGTGTTCAAAAAGATGCTCTCGAGGGATGGCTCTACTCCCTCAAAATCAGCAAAGCCAAACAAGTCGCACAAGACTTGGCTTCTGAAGGCTCGCTATGCATATCCTGCTAGTATCATAGCAGATATACAACTGGTGGACTCGGTTACGTGGGCGCATGACTCTGCCACAGAAGCTATCTAAATGAAGAAGGCTCACACCATTCCGGGCTCTACTAGCCCAGCGACTTCTTTTCTGTGCAACCAACAACAGAGTGTTCGACACTCGAGGCTTGGAAGAGAAAAGTACTACGATACCAAGAATCGTGGTATTTGACACTCTGGGCAAACCCAGCGAGGCTCACAAACGAAGGAGGCGAAGTTGGAAGAAAACAGCGCGGCTCCACCAGGCATGCGCCCAAAGCCATACGCCCAAGGGGGTGTTTGGGTGCATAACTCTAATCAGAATGCTTCTGTCTTCGACAGATTAGGCATCCAGGGTCATGTACCCAAGGCTATGCGCCCAGGCTAACTTGATCTATACTATGTGCCCATATCAAGGAGGCTCAGACATGCTGTCAAGAAGCATGCGTCCAAGGCCAGTCTCCAAGGCCTATGCGCCCACAGCAAAAAGATAGGCCCCAATACGTATACAACGGGGCTATCTTCGAGGACATCACAGAACTTAGGTGTGGGGGTTGCCCCTATAGTGAACTAAGTCTGGATGCGTCAACTCTCCTTACGAACCCGCAAGCAAAGCTCAGCGATGCATGCAACATAGGTTGTAAGGCAAAACTCCCTTCCGCTGACTTGTGCGACATGATAAATCATAAGCGTAAAGCGAGGGAGGACATAACAATTCATAGTGCACATCCATGCACCAGTATTGTTATCAACTGTTGCTGCTCCAAAGCAACAAGTGTGCCTCAGACAAAGTCCGTATTTCGACGACTATATTTCTCTGACGATGAAAAGCCACTGTTTTTCATCCAACATGGCTTCATGGGGTCCCCCTTACAGAAGCCCCCGTCAAAGACGGTGGACTACGAACCCAAATTTCTCTCTCAATTTTGCGAGAAAAAGAAGAAGTCTATCAACAGATGGCTAACAGGCTGTCACATCTGCAGGAGTCTATATGGGTACTCGGTCAAAGGTAAGATTCCGTCTGGACGATGAAGACTCCCAAGCTGGGGGTAGTATTCCCTCAGAGTCTGAAGCGGATGACCTTCACACTGGGCGTAGCCTTCCAGAGGACGACGATCCCTCCGAATCTGACGGCGACTATCTACCTCCTCTACCGGAAGATGAAGGACTTGTGCACTCGGAGACAAACAGTATCAGCACCAGTTGTACTATTTCTTCTGTTCATCCTCGTATGTTATCTACATACATGGCGGACGGAGAAAGACATGAAGAAGCCAGTGATCAGACCAGCAAACGGCTAGAGGGTCTTGAAATAGCATTCGCCAAGATCACTGATATGCTTAACAGTATCATGGCGGTCCAAGCTGCTCGGACAGTCCCTCCACCTCAATAAAATGCCTCGGCTCACGCTAGTCCGGTTCATAGAAACAATCCTCCTCCACTACAAAAGGAGTATCATTCCGTTGCGTCTCCTCCAAATCTTACAAATGCTGAGGGTGGTCATTCGCCAACGACGCCTAACAACCGTTCAACAGCCATTTCTAACACCTGCTCAATCAACAGGATGCAATTGATTTCCTAGTTGCCCGTCTCGATACCATATCACACAAAGACGAGCTGCAGAAGATAGGGATATCTCAACCTTATCCTCCTGAGTGGGAGAATGCTACTTACCCTCATAACTACAAGCTACTGACGCTGGATTCATTTGACGAATTGACTTCTGCTCGTCAACACATGACATACTTCAACATGCAGACTTTACACTTACCTAGGGACAATCCATTCTTGTCAAAGCTGTTTATTAGCACCTTGCAGGGGTAGGTTTTGAACGATTCGGCAGTCTACCTGAAGGTTGCATCAACTCTTATAAAAACTTGGAGAGGTTGTTCCTCAACAGGTTTATGAGAGTGGCATGCATGTTAGTATGTCCACCCACATCGAGACCAAGCAAAGGAGGACTAAGTCTGTCATCGCCTTCGTCGAACACTTTACGCGGCTAGCACTAAAGATGCCCTTTGGCATACCAGATTTAGAAATATAGATACTTGTCGACATAACCTCCTTCCTACAGTGAAGTTATGTCTAGGTATACATAAGTTTGACACATGACCCGTTTTTATTGGGGCCACTGATGCTGCTGAAAATGACGTCACAAATTTGGAACTACTAGGATTGAAAACACCTAAATCTGAAGACAAGGGCAAGCATTCTCAAACTATCCCTGTCCGCGGGGGTAAAAGGAAAGAAGTCCTGAAGCTCGACACATCCAAAAGAGCTTCCAATTCTCAGAATGCTCCAGACAAGCCTAAGGAGACCTTCTCCTTTGATGAAGATGATGTCATTACCATCTTTCATACATTGACAAAGGGTAATAAACTGACATTGCCTCCACCACGACGTCCTGCGCAGGCGAACCAGCTCAACGATCCCAAGTACTGTCTCTATCATTAGTACGTGCATCATTCCACCAATGACTGTATCATCCAAAAGGAAAAGGTACAACAGCTTATCGACAGCCAAGTGATCAACCTCGAAGCTGAAGACAAGGTCATATCTTCTAACATGATCTCTCTTCAATTTGGCAACTTTTTTTCCACATAAGTCCCAGACGGGGTGGTCCCGATTCCCAATGCATAATTAAAGTCATCAACCTACTGCCAGCTTGCAACTCAACCTTTGTGCCACTCACGACTAAATGTGGTGAGATCGCGTGGGTCCATCCGGACCTTGTGCAAGAAGTGACGCAGGGGATAGTACCCTCCCAAAGCAAAAAGGGGCAAAAAATATAAGTCATGCCATATGGTATCCTCTCCCATCTACGAGGTTCTATCTGGCGAAGAAGACTTATATTTGGACATACGATCCCGCACAAGAAGAAGCAGTACCTTCTCAAGCTCTATCTACCCCTACATGCTCAGAAGCCGGCCCGTTTAAACCTTCAACTACGGATAAAGCCAAGCAGAGGGAGACGCGGTTTGACAAGTCTCTGAAGGCTTCAGCTCCCGAGGGCATGGATCGACCTTATAACTTTGACATATTGGCACAGCTAGCCAATACACCTGCTAGGTTGTCTCTGTTCGATCTGTTGCGACTCTCTAAAGAAATGCAGAAGGCCTTTAGTGAGGCATTAACATGCCGACTCTTATCTTGCTGAAGTCAAAGCCTCCACTAAGGACCCTATCTCCTGTCGTCACTGCCACAGTACTATGGAAGTGCTGCCCAACATCACCTTTTCACAAGAGGACATATTACTCAAAATTAATCGTCATGATAGACCCCTGTACTATACAGGGTATATCGGGGCGATCAAGGTGGATCGCATGCACATCGATCCAGGATCCTCCCTCAGCATCATTCCTAGAAGTCTGCTTCAAATTTTGGGGATCCCCCTGCACAAGCTATCTGCAACCAACACAACTATCATGGCTTTCAATACGGGTCGAAGCCATCCGCTGGGCAAGATCCGTCTCAAGTGCCAGATCGGTGATCTCCGAACGGAGGTTTCCTGCTATGTGATCGATGCTAATGTATCCTACAACGTCTTGTTGGGACGTCCATTGATATATTAGAACATGATCCTTCCATACTTCACCAGTGTTTCAAGTACGTCAACAGCGACGATGTCGTAAAGACGGAGTTTGCCAATGTCGATCCTTTTAAGGGCATCGAGGCCTACTACGGAGATTTGGTACATTACCAATCTCAGCCCCCAAGGATGATGGCCACGAAGCTAACAATAAAGTTGAAGCAAGTTCATCCTTCAATGATGGTCCCCTGATTATCCGAGTCAAAGGACGTACTACTCCAAAAGTACTCCGAAGCCTCTCACAATCTGGATGAAAAGAAGAACCCTGACAAGGTCAAACCATTTACCATCACTCTCAGCAAGACATCCCGGGAGAAACCTGCTAATGTCCATCCTCCCAATCCTAAAGAATTACCCTACATGGTAAACTTGGCCAAGACTGTGGCTCCCCTTACGGATGATGATCCTCTCAATGAGTATATCAATACTCATAATAATGTACCTTCAGCGGATGATGTTATCCCTGAAGAAGAACTTGCATATTTTCTTACTAAAAGTTTATCTTTGAATTACCTCGATGTCTATCAATCTTTAAGCCACTACATAGATACGATATATGCTCTAGAAAATGGCATAGGACCAACCTCTGCATGTCGGTCACGATGCCTCACCTGTGGAAAAAAGTTTACCCAGAAGATCTCCAATACTTCATCGTTCCAGCCAGAAAGAAGGATGAAGAACTAATCATCTTCGGTCGTATAATTGGCGAGAGAAAGTTCGTTCCAGACTCTACTTCATCCAAGACAACACGGAAGCTGACTATGACTCTAGAAAAGTACAACTTTTCTGATATAGTTGGCCGACCAAGAATATCATCCAGAACATGGGATATGACATCAAAAGCGACCAGGGCTAAATTACGGCCGGGGACGACGAATGCCAATACGACGCTTTGCTCCTTTCGGCAAACCTGAGAGCTACTATCAACGAAACGGTGTTGGTTTGGGCTATGTCACTCCTCCAACAACTCTCGAAAGATCAGATGATGAAGCAGATCGTTGTTCTCATTCTTCTGACTCCTCCCTCTGGGACTCAGACTCCAGCATTGGCGACATGTTCAAGACAACTCTGTTCGTCAACATGGTTTCCGGTGACCAAATTGCAGACGATGTCCAATCAATCGAGCTCGAACAATAGGCTCAAAAGATAGATACTAGGTGGGAGCTGCGCTTCGAACAACATGAACCACCTACCGAAGACGAAGTCATCCAAGTCAATTTAGGAGATGAATCATCTTTCAAACCAATCTTCATCAACAAAGTCTATCTGGTGATGAACTCCAATCTCTTATATAGCTTTTAAGAAAATACATCGACGTCTTCGCATGGAGCTATAAAGATATGCCAGGCTTGGACCATAAAGTCTCCATGCACCGCCTGAATATTTTGTTTAAAGCTAAGCCAGTGAAGCAGCAACAATGACGATTTCGACCAGATGTCATAGAGGCCATCGAGAATGAAGTCAAGAAGCTCATTGGCAATGGATTCATTCGCGAAGAACAACACCCTGACTGGGCCAATATCGTTTCAATCATGAAAAAGAATGGTAAAGTTCGAGTCTGTATCAATTACTGTAATTTGAACTCTGTATGCCCAAAGAATGAGTTCTCTCTACCGATCACCGATGTAATGATTGAAAATACTTGCAGCTTCGAGAGGATGTCCTTCATGGATGGGTTCTCAGGCTATAACCAGATCAAGATGTTCTCCGACAACGAGAAGAACAAATCTTTTCGAACACCGTTGGGGGCATACTGCTATACGGTGATGCCCTTCGGATTAAAGAATACAGGGGCGACAAACCAGCGAGCCATGAACACAATTTTTTGTGATCATTTGTATAAAACTGTAGAGTGCTACGTAGACGATATCGCAGTTAAAAGTCGTCTCAAGGGCAACCATCTCCAAGACTTGAAAACGGTATTCGAACTAATGCGTGCACACCAACTCAAGATGAATCCAACCAAGTCTTTTCTGGGAGTCTTCAGCGGTAAGTTCCTTGGTTTTTTCATCACTTCAAAGTGTATACATCTAGACCCGGAGAAAGTGAAGGCTATCCACGATATACATCCTCCAAGAAACCTCAAAGAGCTACGCAGACTACAAGAAAGACTAGTCTACATCAGATGATTCATTTTGAACCTCTCCGGAAGGTGTCAACCATTCACTTAGCTAATGAAGAAAGGCGTATCTTTCGTGTGGGGAAGCCTTTCTTACTATATGTCCGTCCTATGGACCATTCTCTTGGCGCCCTATTAGCTCAGAAGAATGAAGGCGGCCATGAACATGCAATCTACTACCTCAGCCTCACAATGGTGGGTGTCGAGCATAAATACACACATGTGGAAAAGGAATGCCTTGCACTAGTATTTGCCATCCAGAAGACACGCCACTATGTGTATGGACAGACTATCCATATCATATCTAAAGTCAATCCTCTCAGAATACTCATGACTAAACCGGGTTCTCTCAATTCCCGTTTAGCTACATAGGCAATGCTATTTACTCCACATGATTTGCTCTTCGTTCCTCAGAAGGCAGTAAGAGGCCAAGCATTAGCCAATTTCCTGACAGCTCATCCGTTGTGAGAATTTTCCAAACTCTACGACGAAATCTTCGATGAAGTAGTAGAGTCTAACACTGCAACTGAAGAAATTCCTATTTGGTGAATGTTCTTTAATGGTGCATCAAGAACAGGACCCAAAGAAAATATTGTGGCTGGAGTAGGTGTCATGCTCGTGTCTCCTGATCATTTGGTTATACATCGTGCATATTCTCTTGTGGAACCATGCACCAACAACGTGGCTGAATATAATACCCTATTAATCGACCTGCAACTGGCAAAACAACAGGGAGTTGACTATCTAGAAGCGTACGCGATTCCAAGCTAATAGTTAGTCAAGTCCGAGGGGACTATAAAGTTCGTCACGAAGATCTCATCCCCTATCACAGAACAACAATCGAGTTGGCTTCTACTTTCGCTGGATTCTTCATCAAGCACGTACCTCGACTATAGAATAGAAGGAGATACTCTAGCCGGTCTTGCTGCTTCCTTGGCCGTTTCTACCAATACTCAACAGTCGATCACAGTATCTGGTCGAGAACTATTCTATGTGAAATGCCTTGCATATTCATCACAGTTACACAACAGAAACAAACGTCAATATTAAAGACTGGAGATTCACTTTCATAGACTATGCTGTCTATATAATCCTCCCCGAGGACCCGAAGGAAGCAGTATCTATCCAAAGGCGATCCCTCAGATTTTACTATGATACAGCTACCAAGTTGCTGTACCGACGCTCTTACGACGGACTTCTATTACGATATTTATCAGACACAGAAGCCAAATATTCACTCCGGGAGGCTCACGACGGAATTTGTGGTGCACATCAACCAGGCCCCAAATTACAAGAACGCCTCAAACGAATGGATTATTATTGGCCCACAATGATAGCATGCTGTTGAATATGCAAAAAAGTATAGCTTGTCAGTTCCACGCCGATTTCATTCATCAACCTTCGGAGTTTCTACAACCGACGGCAGCATCTTGGCCGTTTGAAGCCTGGGGCATAGATGTCATAGGACCAATGTAAACCCCCTAAAATAATAATAATTATTTTATTTTATTATTAGGAAACTTGCAGGATTTTATTTGGAATTGGTTGTTGGTAGTGGTAGCAAGTATTGCTACTTTATATAATACATCAAGGAAATGGATAAATTTTAAATTTTGATACTGAAACCCTTCATAGAGTACCTTTGAGTTTTAGAAAATAATATTATTTTATTATTTTAAATACTACTAATATATTGGATATTATGATAGTGCTAATAGCAAGTGTATACTACAAATTTTAAATATATATTCATACATATATTCATTATAAGTTATTTTAGAGTTGAGAGATTTTTTTAAAGTAAACTTGAAATCTGTGTTTTCATTTAAGTATACTGAGAAC